>ML732359.1:0-31016 GCA_009176345.1 Aspergillus leporis | reverse complement strand
CATGTCCTCCAGAAGAAGCAGCCTGCAGGGCATTTCCATAGTCTCCACCCTGAGCGTTGACATCGGCTCCTTTCTCCAACAGCATTTCCACAACCTCACAGTGGCCATTCAGTGATGCCCATGTCAAAGCAGTAGCCCCACTGCTATCCTTTTTATTTATGGTATTCTTCCCTGCTGTGATGATTAATTTCAATATATGGCTATGTCCATTGAAAGCTGCCAGATGTACTGTATCCATTTTGGGATCACTGTTATATGGCATAACAGCTTTCCAAAATATAGGGAACCACATTTCAGTGGTGGTCCTGTATACACTATGTACCATATTAACCATTTCTTGCTGTTGTGAGGAGGGCATCCCTCGAACATGTTCAGCCCAGTGCTCTGCTGAATATGGTAGGAAGCATTGAATATCAGATTTTGTTTGTTCTTGATAGCATTCTAGGTCATCCATTTGCAAGTATCGAATACAGATTTGCGACATTTCACTATCCGCGTCTCGTAATTCGAATGTGTATTTTGAGCTGGGTCTGTTGGCTATGTTTCTCCCAATAAGAAACTCCCTGGCTGTCTGGTGTATAAGATAGATCTTTGAGCTGTTGATGAAAACAAAAAGTCCACAAAGTCGGCGTATCTTATTACTAAGCCTAGTAGGATCAACCCTAGCTGCTGTAGCAGTTTTCAACTCAGGACTGTCGGCCACACCTAATGCCATGGACATTTCCTCTATTGTCAAAGGACGCCGTGCGCCAACAATAATCCGAAGGATCTTCTTTACGATGTCTTTTTGACCAGATGGAACTCGACTGAGGATCTTCTCGTATGCGGCGTTCACGGATGGGGGTACCAGCATAATTGATTCCGTAGCTGGCCGAAGACTATTTTGAAATGTTGTACGGATGTCATCAATGGCCAGGTATAACCACAGATACGTGCGGTGTTGCATTTGAAGAAGCTGATCCTGAACTCTCTGCTCCACATCGGCTGGGAGATTTGATGCCTCGGCCAAGTCTTTTACTTTTACCTTCACGACGAGGTCAATCTCCTTATGAATCTGATCATTCTCCTGCTCTCCTTGCAGATGAATATTCGGAAATAAGTCTGTGATAGACTTGAATTTAGTCTGGATGTCATCGTAGGGGCGACTGGTGACAAGAAACTTTAACCAGTTCTGCTGCATTGGTAAACTGGCTACATTATAGAAATCCTTGAGCCTTTGAATGAGTTGGTTCTGGTCCACTGGGCGACATTCATCAAGCGCATCAAGCACACAAATGGTGTTTGGAGATGTAGGATCTGATGTGACTGCTAGAAGGATTCGCCAAAGCTCACCAGTCTCCTGTTGAAGTTTATTCCCATTTTTCTCCCAAGATGGCACTGCATGTTGCAGTAGACTTGGCTGTTGACTAAAAAGCTGATGTAGTATTGCACACAGTGCTGTAGCAAGACTATTCTGCTCATCATTATCCTTGAAGAAAAAATAACAAATTGATACTGTTGAACTGCATGCTCGCAAATCTTTATCAATAAGGGACTTAGAGAGCACAGATTTCCCACAGCCAGGGTCAGCTGATATCCAGAGAAGATCACTGCAGCAACTATTCCACCAGTGAAGATAACATGAATTCTGTAAAGCCCATTGGCATGTTCCTGGTACTCGATTGGGATTAATGTTCTTGTACTGCTCATAGTTCGATATCTTGAATACTTGATGACACTTTTTCAGCTGGTCTGTTAAGGCTCGAGCAGTTTGTTCCACGTGATACCGTTCTTGTTGATCATATGATTTATCCAATCTTTCATTGGTGCCTTTGACTTTTTCATTTAGATCTTCTAGGGAGTCTATACAGTGCCATATCAGCATATCATGTCTTCATCGAATAGGAGGCCAATCTAAGTATGACTTACGACAAACATCTGTAGCTAGGCTTTCTTGCGACACTTGGCCCTTTGGTATATATCCCAGGAGCTCTTTAGTGTATGACGCCGCTGCCAAGGCAGCATATCCTTGCCATTGCTTGTTTTTGTGCGAATCAGAATAATCGCAAATACCGCGGATCACTATACAGGGAAAATCCAACATTAATCCTGCCGCCTCCATTTCAAAACACATTGCACCAGTTTGCGTGCGGAGCTGTTCCCTTGTCCATCCGTGTTTGATGACAGAATTTCCAGACGCAATAATACCGTAGTGGGGTTGTGGTTTATTGTCCTCGCGCTCACTTCTAGTCTCCTCCCATTCTCTCAGACATAAATCACAGTTGTTTGCAGCGGCCGGATGGTTGTACTTGATCTGAAACAACCGATCGCTGTGCTGATCAGGCCTGGCAAATGCTTTCTGGGTTCTTCGGGTTCTCCCAATCGCGCTTCGGAGATATTCCGGATAGTGGGGATCATCAGTAAGCTCGGCGGCGCTCATAGCACTAACAGCCGCTAACAGTGATCTGGGAGGGCTGTTCAGAGATCCAGTTCGAGCAAATTTGCCATCAACTCCAACTTTGCCCATATCATACTGAAGCACACCTCCACAGGTGCCGGTTGGACAGCTGATCACGATATCACCAAGCCGGATGTCACTCGTGGTGGATGGGATTCCTCCTCCAACACCAACCATCAAACCAATGCGTAGTGACTTTGAGAACGTACGGATCATATTGTTTGCAATTATAGTAGCTGCAGTATTGCCATATTGCCCTGCAGGCAGGCAGGCGATTACGATATAATGTTTGCCGATTCGGCCCAGTGTATAGATATTCGGATCTGCTGCATCTTGCTCTTCAAGAAACCCGAAACTTTCATCAAGCATCTCCTTGGCTGCTGCTGCCTCGATGGGAAGGGCGCAGATCCACCCGATTTGAAACTCTTCTCGTGGAGGACAGAACATTGTAATTAAATTTGATCAATACACACTTATAGATTGCTCTGATAGTGACAATAATTTAACAAATCTTTGAAAGAAGCTGAAAGATAGGCAAAGGTCTGTTTGCTTTAACTCTACTTCTAGAAGGATACCAGAATGACTTGAAAGACAAAGTTGAGATTATTATCCACTAAAGCTCAGCCTTGTCCTAAGAACACGTCAAGGTGGATGGGGCGGCAAGAGGCGAAATATCATTGGCTGCAATTTACAACCCTGCTCCTGGTCACCACCCAAAAGGTACTCGGAATATTCTTCGTTCCCATACTTCCCTATATGTATACTATACTTCCCATTACATATACATCTTCTTTAAACTGGCTCTCTTCTGGTTATACCTTGCAGACTCACTCCAAATTGAATATTCCAACAAACCAACCTGAGTAGTGCCCTTGAATGATGTGTTCTAAAATTCTCTCTATCAAAATTATATAGAACAAGGAGTGGGGTATTACAAACAGCTGTATAACACAGCTTGAAGGCCAATCATATCGACTAGCTGGCTTGGCATTATGTGGGTTGTTTGCTGGCAACCCCGCCTCGGTTGGCCCTCTTTTTGCTTCCGTAACCTCACGTGATGTAACCTCTTAAACATCTCTTTAGGTGGGAGCCGATGTAGCATAGCCAGCATATGTTAAAGGTCTCAATATTCAGAGGTATCGGCTGCAATAGCATAAGGTGTTTCACTTAGCTCTAAGCTATCCTTTCTCTCAGGTTCAGTTTGCAAGCTTATTACAACGGCCAAAATGGCTCCAAATCTTGCTGCCTCCCAGCATCAGCTGATCCGCGATATGATTATAAGCAGATCATTGACTACTGCCCAAATGGCCGACGTTGCAAGCTGCAGTGAGCGTTCTATCAAATATATTCGATCTAATCTTCGCTGCTTTGGCACGACCAAAGCACCACCAATTAAGGGCGGGCGCCCCTGTTCAATCACCCCTCTCATGCTCGAAGCCCTTCGTGAGCATCTTCTTGAAAACCCCGACCTCTATCTAAACGAGATGGCAGTGTTTCTGTGGGATGAATTCGAGATTCTTACCACACCCTCAACCATAAGTCGAGCCTTGAAATCAAATGGGTGGTCAAAGAAGGTGGCTTGTCGAGTGGCGAAGGAACGGAACGCCGATTTATGGGATTTCTACCTCCACAACCTATCAGACTTTCGGTCCTATCACCTTGTATATGTAGATGGATCTGGCTGTGACAGGCGGGTGGGCTCCAGACGTACTGATTGGTCTCCTCTTGGAGTAACTCCGGTCCAAGTGGCCCGATTCCATCGCGAGCAACGATATCAGATCCTACCTGCTTACTCGCAGGATGGGATTCTCTTATCACGCGTATTTCAGGGATCTACTGACAGCGCTATATTTGAAGATTTTATTGAACAGCTGCTACATCATTGTGGCAAGTGGCTGGATCCAAAGTCTGTTCTGGTGATGGACAATGCGTCCTTCCATCACTCCGAGAGGATCAAGCAGATGTGCAGTAATGCCGGGGTGACATTAATATATTTGCCTCCATATTCTCCGGACCTTAACCCAATTGAGGAGTTTTTCGCAGAACTCAAGGCGTTCTTTAGACGAAATTGGGCCGAGTATGAATCTAACCCAGAGCAAGGTTTTGACAACTTTCTTGAAAAGTGTATCGATGTTGTTGGGGGTAGAGGACAGAGTGCAAGAGGCCATTTTAGACATGCAGGCGTGGCGATTGAAGAATTTAATGAGTGCAATTGCGGCTAGAGACTTTTCCTATCATGTGTTCTAACTGTTAAATCCATGTTCTATATGTAAATATACATTCACTTTGCTTTCTACTATGCTATACAGCTCTCAAAGAAGTATGGAGTTTCAATTAGTTAGATCTTGCAGAGAATTTATGAGCATTATCAAAAAAAAATTAGGATTGAGGAGGTCACCATTTCATGATCAGATGTTGTGTTGATTTATTGTTGGGGACTGGGAGAAGGAAGAGGTTTGGAATGAAAATAACTCACCAGACGTTTTTTTTTTACAAACTTTCACAGAGCATTTCAAGCAGGGAATTTTGGTTTCAGCCCCCGCATGACGCCATTCGTGATTCTCTGATCAACAGTGGCCCCACCTAGACCGAAAGAATGTATGAGAGTGTTTCGGGGAAGCCAGTTTTGCAAAGATCTGTAGCATGACTTCCTCATCTAAAGCAACTCTTAAAGTGACATGCAAGAGTGTGTTTATCTAGATGAGCATAGAATGGAAGTAACCTATAGCATTATCATCAAACCCTGTAGCAGAAGTTCAACCTCATCGTCGACCGTTAATGAAATGTACATAAATTCTAGATAGAAACAAGATGGCATGACGCGTACTGTATACGCAATATGAATCTTGCTACGCTATTGTCCTCCAGTTTCGCGTTCACCAGCTTGATTAGTCACCGTTTTGTTTAAGTTATTCCGTCTAACAGACTAATATTGAGGAGGTCAAAGCGCCAATCAGTGTTTGAAGGAGGGGTAGACAATAGAGCAACACTGTTGTCACGCGAATTTACTAAAATATGTTCCGACACCAATAACAGGTAACCTTTATTTCTCTTGAATAGGTGAGATGGGATCAGTTGTTGCAGGAAGCCTTTCTTTGCTTCCAAACGAAGTTATAAAAATCGTCGTTATGTTTTTGGATCGTCCGGCACTTTTGAATGTTGCACAAGCAAACAGACACCTACGGGACGTATGCCTGCCTGAGATTTTTAAATCAGTCAAGATCACCTTTTCCACGGTTGGTTTCAAGAGATTGGAACAGTTGGCTACTTCTCCTTCTCGCTTATTCGAACACGTGAGAATATTGGAATACAGAACTTCAGGTCTTCTCGATCCTGGTAAGCCACGCCATAATGTGGGCAGAACAAGTCACTGGCCAGCGGTTGTAGCTGTCAGTGATCCAGATAAAATGTGAGTCGGAAATCTATACCCCAGCGGATTTTCGCGAAGACCAAAGAGATGCTATGTGGGATGGGGACATACACTATCCAGACATTCAACCGAGAATGGACGAGATTTCTAAAGATCAAAATGAGGTGATGAATAACGGAACGGATTTTTTAGTGCTGGTATTCTTTCTCTGCAAAAGCCCTCATCTAAAGAAGTTTATATTTCAGTATGTGCATCCACTCGATTCACTCGAAGACTGGCGTCCAATACGGGAACGTGAAACTGGGCTCTGGAATATCAAACAGTCTTTCGAACGGCATTTCAGGGCATCATTCCACGCCATGCGTTTAGGAGGGATGGTGAGCCCTATCCGTTCGTTAGAGATCTCCAATGCATGGCAGGATCTCGATGGACACAACCGTGACCTATTTCAAGAAGTTCTCCAAAATGTACATGAGCTTCATCTGCACGACGTCCATATATTCAAGACTATTGTGAGACACATCAGCACGCCATTGCTGAGGACGTTCAAATTAAGTTCCGTGGAACCCCTCCATCTAAATCTTTTAGAGATTTTTTGTAAGAAGAACAGTCAACATGTTCGTGCACTACATCTGGAGAAGGGTTGGTTTGAGAGCCAAAACAAAGATCAAGGATATGACGCTAAAGGTGCTCCTTCACCTTTGCTTCAGGACTTCTACGAGATTGGGCAAACGTGCCTCTTAGAAGAAATGAGTGTGTGTACGCTTCCCCATATTTATAAAGGGTTGGAGATGGGTTTGTTAGAAGCACTTCTTCTGCGTCAAGTGAACAAGGCTGCTTTGGTACATCTGTGGAAAGAGCCCCCTCTTCTAATCTAGTCTACAGTAGCAAGTTATCAGTTTGAAACGAATGAACTATATATAAATGCATTGGCCAAGCTATTGAAGTGCACCTCCAAGGTTGAATGGATCAGAGGCCAGAGTGGCCATGGGTCCTAGGATCTGTGACCTATGCAGCCAGCAATCAGTAGAGGCCCTAGATGAACTGATCAAGAGCTAGAATGGCCGCAGGTCTAGCGATTGGCATCAAAGTGAAGATTGGGAACAGAATCCAATACAGGCTGAAAGATTGCTTTATAGCTTAGTTTAAATTAATCAGCGTGAGTGAATATGCAGACAGGGCAAGCAATGTATCCAGGATGATTAGTCATGAGCCTGTCGGAATCCTCAGGTCGTTCGTAAGACCAACGTGTTCGCCAGGTTGATTAGTCACTGTGATGTTGAAGTTACGTCCTAGTGGACTAACATGAGGCGGTCAAAGGGGCAGGCAGTCTGCCGACTTGGCCTTTCCTCCTGTGCTGATATACTTTCTCAGTCTAAACAGTCCAAATAGCCCCCTTATGCCCAGAACAAGCAATGTGAAAGCAGTGCAGTACTATTGACTCTGTTGGCACATGCCTTGATGCGCGACAAAATTCGATCTCAGCGAGTAGGACTAAGGTGTAAATCGTGACTCTAGCGATATCTGCCAATCTTATCCAACCATCTTCAAATATAATGAGGTAAAGTGGTGGAGAATGTGTTCATATAAACCCAACTTGAGATACTGTAATAATAATGAGGTCTTATGGTTAGTTTTTATAACATCTAGTGACCTCCTGGTTGGATTATTTCACAGTATCTCCACTAGATTTATTAAATATTTGCTTCTTCCTTGTTTTCTAGATATATACTCTTCGGCAAATAATTGGCCTTCCACGGTGGCAGGCTGAAAGCCTTGCAGCTACACGTAGCTCTTACCCCTCTTTTCCTTAAATTGATGAGGCTTCTACTTCCAAAGTATGTCTTCTAACTAAAGGAAATAAGACCGAACCCCACTCAATAAATTTACTCCTGTTTCTTGTGTGATACATACAAGCAAGAATGGCATTCACACACGATGACTATGCGGCCGCATGGGTTTGCGCCTTACCGCTGGAAATGGCGGCCGCGAAGGTCATGCTAAATGAGGTCCACCCATCGCTGGCTCAACCAAAAACAGACCACAATGTCTACACGCTTGGGGCTATCAACGGCAACAATGTGGTGATTGCTTGTCTGCCGGCTGGTAATTATGGAACCATACCTGCAGCGACAGTGCTGTCTCATATGCTCCTGACATTTCCGTGTCTTCGCTTTTGCTTGATGGTGGGCATTGGAGGCGGCGTACCCAGCAATAGTGCTGACATCCGCCTCGGCGATGTGGTGATCAGTATGCCAACTGCGACCTATGGAGGTGTGATCCAGTATGACTATGGGAAAACACTTCGCGATGGACGCCTCCAACGAATTGGCACACTAAACAAGCCTCCGCAAATTTTGCTGACAGCGGCATCTCAAATACGTAGCAATTCCCTGATACATGGTACACACTTCGGAGGAATAATATCGGATACACTGCAGAAATACCACACGATGCGACAAGTTTTCTCTCGGCCCAGCAAGGATTGGCTTTTTGATTCATCATACAGCCATTTGGACAGTAATCATGACTGTTCAACCTGTGACCAGACCTATTTGATAAATCGTGTACCACGAGCAACAGAAGAACCTTATGTTCATTATGGTTTGATTGCTTCTGGCAACCAAGTCATGAAGGATGCCAAGACACGAGATGCCATCGCACAAGAGATGAATATCCTTTGCTTTGAAATGGAAGCTGCTGGCCTCATGGATCAACTCCCATGCCTCGTGATCCGAGGTATATGTGACTACTGTGACTCCCACAAACACAAACAATGGCAGGGATATGCAGCTCTTTCTGCAGCTACTTATACCAGAGTACTTCTATCGACCATTCCTGTGACCGAGTATGAACAGCGGCGAAGCCGAAGTGCGTCTACTTTGAACGTTTTAACTAAACCTGCTAACTTATTTCTAGAGGCTGGATTCACTGCGGACGAGAAGGCATGTTTGCAGAGCCTATTTTTAACAGACCCGACAGAGGACAAGAACGCACTGAAGCGGAGGAAGGGAGATCGTGCTCCTGGAACATGCACTTGGATCCTAGATACAGATGAATTGAGGCATTGGCTTGGGCTATACAAACAAGATGATAGCAAAGAGTCGAATATATTCTGGTTGTATGGAAACCCGGGGACTGGGAAGTCAACCATGGCTATCACGCTAAGTGAAGAGCTTCCAAAACAACCATGTTTTGCCAGAAATAATCGAACGCTTCTTTACTTCTTTTGTGATTCAACTTCGGAAAATCAAAGGACCGCAACCGCTATATTGCGTGGTCTTCTTTTTCAGTTGATAAAGCAACGACCGCATTTGATCAGGCACTTGCATGCCAAATACGAAGACCGGAAAGAAAAGCTCTTTGTGTCGTTCGATGCCTTGTGGGCTGTTATGATGGATATAGTCCAAGATCCTGCTATTCCGGAAACCTACTGCATCATCGACGCCCTAGATGAATGCGAGCCTGAGTCTCAACAAATTATACTTCGTCAGATGAGTCAAACATTTCACAGCTCCCAGTCAAGGGAATCAATCCCCAATATGCATATCTTAATCACCAGTCGACCGTATCCAGAAGTCGATCAGCACCTTTACACATTCAGGTCTAAGGATTTGGCCACGTACCAAGCAGTGGCGCGGGATTTGAAATATATGATTCAAGAGAAGGTTGATAGTTTGCGTGTGCAGAAAAAGTACACGAATACGGTGGCATCTAACATTAGTCAGATTCTTGAAGACAAAGCCGAGGGGACATTTCTGTGGGTAGGTATTGCTTGTGGCGAATTAGCGGAGGTCCAATCCAGGAATGCCGTGAAGACTTTACAAGGTCTACCACGAGGGCTACACTCGCTGTATCAGCAACTACTCAAATCGGTCATCGCAAATATAGATAAAAACGATTGGCAGACAGTAATGGAGATGCTGAGCTTTACCGCAGTTTCACAGAGAACGCTCACACTAACGGAATTATCTGAGGCTTGCCAATTATATCTCAATGACGATGCAAATAGCCGTCTCCAGTTTACCAGGGACCTCATCGATTTGTGCCGTCTGATAATTGTTGTCCAGGATGGCCACGTTCGACTTCTCCACAAGTCTGTTAAAGACTTCTTGATCAACGAAAGCAAAATGATCAATATTTTGAAATCCCATGCTACACTAGCGGATCGATGTATCAAAACTATTATTCACAAATGTCAGCTGGGAGTGGATAACAGAGCACAAGGGAATGAACAAGGATTTCTGGGTTATTCAATTCTACATTGGCCAGATCATGCTGGTCTCTCTCAAACTGAATTCAGAGTCAAGCAACAGTATAAGGACGACTTTTTTCGCATCCAGGCTAAAGCATGGGAAGTGTGGCTGCATAGCTACAATTACTCGAAAAGAAATTCCTGGGAGAGGTGTTTGGCAAATGGTTTCTCTCCTTTCCACGCTGCAGCTCAATGGGGAATCCCCAACTTATTCTCTTTGCTCCCGGGTTACATAGACGCCAAGGATGAACGCGGCCAGACACCACTGCTCGTAGCAGTCCAGAATTCCCAACTTGAAGCTGTTCGCTGTCTTATTAGTGCTGGGGCTCAAGTAAATGCTCTTAATAACATGCAGCAAAACTCTTTACATGTCATATGCCAGAAACCATGGTATCACGACAATGAACTGATAGAGCTTTTGCTCGCTCATGGAAGCTCAATGTATATCTGCGACGCAGATAATATGACGCCTTTCCTTTACGCAATTGCAAAAGAGACAAAAGAAATAGCGCTGATCTTAATTCAAAAGGGATTCGATATAAACTTTCGAATTCACCGGGAGTCCTGGACCGGCCAAATGCGAGATAAAGAAATTTTGTACGAAATGAACGACGAGCATAGACAACCAAACGAAAGGGAATTTGTTACTGGGCTGACCGCACTTCATTTCTCAGCGCTAAATGCAGCATACAAAATGACAGCATTTCTACTCCAACATGGAGCTGATCCTAACGTACGGTCTGACAACGGCGACACACCTTTGCATCTCGCCATCAGGCGTCGTCTGCTAGAACACCTGTATCATGATCCATGGATAAGTGGGGAGTATGCTGTCGAGTCATATCGCGGGTACATCACAGATCATTGGAGCGAAGAAGCTTCTGATATTTACGAAGATATAGAAAAAGCCAGAATATGCGGTGTCGTTACACTCCTGGCTAAGGAGACCGTCGATGTTAATCTAGCAAATAGCCATGGTGACTATCCGATCCATGTTATTCCATTTGGAGAAGCTTATGCGCCAACTATACTATCTAAGCTTCTTGAAAGGGGAGCGAATGCATCCAGTTTGAATCAACAACGTCAGACCTGTCTTCATTTAGCCAGTAGGGCAGGTAACTTGGATATTGTTCGCAAACTTAGGGAGGAAGGTCATGACATTGCAGCGCTGGATAACGAAGGGCTAAGTCCTCTCGACTATGCCGTCCGGTTTAATCATCCAAACATCGTACGTTTTCTGTTTGCATGCCACGGCAAGCAGCTAGCAAAAGCTTCTCTGTCACCTTCTCAATTCAGCAGGAATTATTTACATTATCATTTAGTCTCCGAATTGTGCTCCATAGAAATGATTGATACACTATTGCAATATGGTTACAAAGTTGACGACCTTGATTCAAGTGGAAACTCCGCTCTCGGTTTATACTTGGGTTCATACCACCTTGGTATCCAAGTAGACATCTTTCTTTTCCTCGTGGAAAGAGGTGCTGATCCCCTCTGGGTCAACCACGATCAACAGAATTTGGCGCACTTACTGATGCGGCACTGGGGAGCAAACACAAAGATCCTTGAATATTTAATGCAATGTGGCTTGGATTTAAATGCAATGGACTCCGAAGGTAAAACCATCATTCATCATGGCGCCATCCATGGTGCGTTCAGCGAGGACCTTGTACAATTTCTTCAAATCAATAGTGTTATCGACCTCCATATCAAGGACTCGAGCGGGGAAACGCCTCTCGACTATGCAGAAGAAAAAGCAAGTCACAGTTGGTCAGATGATAATCTGGTTGATAATCGGTGGCGAAAATCTTGGGAAATTTTGAAGAACACCAACCATTTGGAGACTACAGAAATGTATGCGCCAGAACCCCAGATATCCAAGGCTTGAAAGCCTATTCGAGGAGAAGATAAAGAATGAAACAATGGCGTATTACCTAGAGGTCGATCATATATGCAATAGCAATTTTAAGTCCGTTAATGTCTCAATGTAACCATTGACTAAAGCACTACGCGATTGACAAACTTTTCTGATAATGCCTTCGCTCTTACACTCCATTAAATTTCACAGTACCCCTGGCTTTGATTGTCTGACTTATAGATTACAGAAAGGAGTTCGTTGAGTAATAAGATCCTAATGTAAAAAGACGTTGTGTCATGTCGGCCATCTCTCCGTGGCAGTGATGGATCAGAAGCCAGAGTGGCCATGGGTACTAGGATCTGTGGCCTCTGCAGCCAGTAATCCGTAGGGATCCTAAGTAGACCGATTAAAGGCTAGGATGGCCGTAGGTGCAGCGATTGGCATCCAGGTGAGATATTGGTAACGTGGCGGGCGTCAGCGGACTCAAGGCATTGGAGCACTATCAAGTGCTGAGAGTCTGGTGTCCGCGGGAACTGGCCTGAGCGCAGTGGATAGCGGGCCAGGCACCGCGATCCACCGACAATGATCGCCGTGCCGTGGGCGTTGTCTCATAAGCCCAGTTGGACTATGATCGCTGGACCACGGTCCAGCCCAGCTCACGGACCGCCAACTGGCGGCAAAACGAGCTCACTGACCGCCCGGGCCAACGGCCCGCTGCTTACGGTTTCTAAGGGATTCCGATCACTTGAGCAATGTCTCTATTAGTAAATACAGGCAAACTAAGCTAGCTATCAAGAGGCATCTTGGTCATAGTGTTTGGCTTTTCTCCCTCGCTTTGTATTCTGCCGTGAGACGGGAGTCGGTATATCCTCATTCACCACCCCCTCATCGCCGAATGCCATCAAGATGGTGTTTGTCCCGACCGCAATCGCCGCATCGTAACACTGCCCCGGTGAAACTGTACGGAAACTGGTGTCAAAGAAAGTGGCCTTTTTGTTTCGTGCATCTTTCTTGGCGACTCGGGCGACTGGTGATGGGTCGGATGCATCGACGACCAGCTCATGAACAACTTTGTCCCACTCGCCGCTCTCACCGCGAGCCTTGAAGAGAATTGTTACCTGGTGGGCATCACGTCCCTGCTGATGCGGCGGGTGGACCATGCCAGCAGGGCCACGGGGTCGGAGCCGTTGCCGAATGTCTTCAGCGACTGGGGTAGGTCCTTCGCTGGGCTGCCGTTCGGAGGTCGAAGACTGTTGTGGCACAGAATCGCTGCCGTGGGTGCCGTTGGGTGGCGAAACAGGCGTGGTGGCGTCTTCTAACAGCCCCGTGGCCTCGATCTGGGTAACTCTTCGTTCCTGTTGCCTGCGGTGCCTTGGCTGCGGTAGAAGGGGATGGCGTTGCTTGGGTTCTGATGCTGTTTTCGGTGACGTTTGTCCCCTTTTGGCGATATCCTTGGCCTTGCGCTCGGGCTTGCGAATTCTCAAAGGCCGAGGAACGTAACTCTGACGATGCCCATCCGACGGTGTTGAATTGCCTTCCGTGGGTCGTTTTTCCGACGTTGGGTCTCGAGACAACATTCCTTGGCGTTTCTTGGCTCGAGCTTCTTTGGCCGACGGGGCCTGCGACGAGGTGTGGCTTTCTTTGGCTTTCTTTACGGCTGTCGGACCCTCCAAAACGGCCTTGGACGGACTTCCCGGCTGCACCAACGCTGGTGTTTGCTCTGTATGTGATCCCTCGTGGGTCACCGGATGCGGTTCTCCGTGCGCGGCAAGGCCTTCTTCGCCATGGTGCAGCTGCAGGCCGATGAAATCAAGCCGGGTGACTGGACGAGCAGGGGCCCCCATTTGCTCAACCAACCCTTGGCGTTCCCGAGCGTCTTCCTGATGATGTGGTTGTCCACCCTCCACCCACCTGTCGACCCGGTGATCTCCACCAGCGTTCTCCGATGAGCCTTGTGCAGTCTGTCCTACCGTTTTGTGCGGGGGGTTTGTCGTTTGGACGAGATCTGCACCAGTGTCCTTCGTTGTTACCCGCTCTTGCTCGGCCCCTCCAGCCACGCGTTCGGCTTCGCCTGTACTTGCTTTCCGTTCGGCTTCTCTGGCCAGCGGCTCTTGTTCAGCTCTCTCAACAGCTACCCTCCCCGCAGCTTCTTCGGCCAATCTGTCACGTTCGGCCTGCTCGTCGGTTTCCCCGGCTAGCTCCTGCCCAACCCGCTCTACAGGTGCTCTATCCTCGGCTTCTTGGCCTACCCAGTCACGTTCAGCCTGGGCTGCAGCCTCCATCTCGGCAGTTTTCTGTTGGATACGTTCTTGTTCGGCTTGCTCTGCAGCTACTGTGGCCAGTCGGTCCTGTTTAGCTTCTTCTGTCTCCCTAGCTAGTCGCTCTTGTTCCGCTTGGATCGCCGCTTCTCTGGCCAGTCGGTCTCGTTCAGCCTGGGCTGCGGCCTCCCTCTCGAAGATTTCTTGTTGGATATGTTCTTGTTCGGTACCTTCCTGCTCGGCTTTTTCGGCCGCTTGTCTGGCAAGTCGGTCCAGTTCGGCTTGTTCTTCAAGCTGTTCCTGTTCCGCTTGGATCGCCGCTTTTCTGGCCCCCCGGTCACGTTCAGCCTGTTCTTTGGCTTCTCTAGCTAGTCGCTCTTGCTCGGCAATTACCTTTTCTTCGAGTTCTCTGGCTAGTCTCTCCTGCTCGACTCGCTCTGCAACTGCTCTGTCCTCAGCCTCTCGGGCCATCCGATCTCGTTCAACCTGGGCTGCAGCCTCCCTCTCGGCAGTTTCGTGCTGGATACGTTCTTGTTCAGCCTCTCTTGCCATTTTTTTGACCAACTCTGCAATTTTCATCTCTTCGGCCTCTCTGGCGAGCCTCTGTCGTTCGGCTTGCTCCACAGCTGCCCTCTCTTCAGCTTCGCGTTGGATACGTTCTTGTTCTGCTTGCTCTGCAGCTATTTTGGCCAGCCATTCCCGCTCGGCATGTTCTTCCGCCTCTCTAGCTAGTCGCTCTTGTTCGGCTCGCTTGGCAGCTGCCCTCTCCTCGACTTCACGTTGAAGCCGGGCTTGCTCTTCAGCCTCTCTAGCCAGTCGCTCTTGTTGGGCTCGCTCTTCCATCTCGCGTTGCATCCGCTCTTGTTCAGCCTTTCTAGCCAGATGTCTTATTTGCTCTGCAATTGTTCTCTCTTCAGCCACTCTCTCCTCGGCTTCTCTGGCAAGTCGATCACGTTCAATCTGTGCTGCAGCCTCCCTCTCCTCAGCTTCGCGTTGGATACGTTCTTGTTCCGCTTGCTCTACAGCTACTCTAGCCAGCTGTTCCCGTTCAGTTTGTTCCTCGGCCTCTCTAGTCAGTCGCTCCTGCTCAACGTGCTCTCCAACCTCATGTTGGGCCCGTTCTTGCTCGGCTTGCTCAGCAGCTGCCCTCTCGGCTTCTCTATCGAATTCCCCCCGCTCCGGCTCAGCTTGCTCCATGGTGGCGTCTTCCTCGACTCCCTGGTGTTGTTTAGTCAATGAGGTTCCGTCTTCAGCAATGATTTGCTCTTCTCCTTCGCGTATGACTCTATGGCCTGTTGCCCCGACAGCGCCCGCTTCGCCAGGAAGCTCATCTTGTTCCGTCTGCCTTTGCGGTTGCCCATGCTCTGCATCTTCAATGGCTAAAGATTCTTCTATTTCTCCTTGTTGTGAGGCTTCTTGATCAAGCGCTCCCCAGTCCTCAAACACTGGCGAGGACAGTTCCATCACTGGAGGAAGATCGGAAATGTCCTCGCCGGTAGGCGTCACAGTTTGATAGTTTCTGTCAGCCCTCGGTGGGTATTCCGCCCTCGAAGACTGCCTATTTCGACGTCGTTCTTCCCTCCGCCGTTGCTTTTCGGCCCGCTTCTGACGGCGCCGCTCCTTCCTTGCTGGTTCGCGACGCTGACTCTCTTCTCGTCCACTGATATGGTGACTGGGTCCAGGGGAGGCGTTATGCCTTGGTTCTAGGGATAGGGACTGGTCGACGAACAGCGGTGACGACGGCGAACCAGAGCCAGGAGGAGAATCTTCGACATCCATTGAAGGATCCAGCGTGTCGCCCGCTAACTTTCCAAAGAAGGCGAAATAGACGCATCTTCTCACAAAAAACGCAGAAGCTTTACGGATGGCCGAGGCTTCATCGTTGTGGAGCTGGTCGAAGAAGACGCACTGACGATCTTGATTTTGGGCGTTGGCGCGCGGGTGTCCACACCGAGCCCTGGGCTGGATCTCTCGACCGTCAATGTACTCGTTCGAAGGCTGGTGATCAATAGGAACGGCAGAGCGAAAGCAGTCGACAATTTGATTAATAAGTGTATTGCGTGTTTCACTGCTATACCGGTATCGGTCGGGCTTCCGGGCTTTCACCAGTGCGTCTTCTGCGATCTGATGGTCAAGAGATTGGGCGACGAGCTCCGTGATTTGCGGAGAAGCAAACCCAAGCCTCTGCGCAAGAACAGCCATGTCATATAGGACGGTCTTATCGGTTTTTTCACGACTAGCTTTCGCCACAGGGTCGTCCTTCTCTGGTTCTTTGGCCACTTTCGGGTAATGGCGCATGGCATAAAGCCAGAGCTGTCGGTACCCTAACTTGGCTGGATTAATTAAGGAATCTGAAAGCCGCCTATACGCTGTTTCAGATGTCTGGATTGGACATCCTGCGCTTATTACATTGGCACGCCTGAATGAGTTCAATACAGCGCTTCTGACTGTTGAATGGGTTTTGGTAGGCACGACAAGTCGCTTGATGCAGTTGGCACACGATTCGAGATACCATAAATTCTGGAAAAATGAGTAGAGTGAAGGAACGATGTCCTTTTTCTTCTTAAGCCTTTTCCAAATAGAGACACGTTCGGATTTGGTGAAATTCGAGAACACCGCACCGCTGAGCACCAAGCCCTTTGCCTCCTTTTTGTCCTTATTCGAGACTCCGGGGGCCAGTAGCTGTAGAGCCCCTACCGTATGAACGTCAATTTTCAGCATCTTGCTCCGATCGTGTCCGACAAGCGACGCCCAATATTCAAACAGATGGGTCAGGCCGTTGACCATCTCCTTCATAGATGGCGTTAGAAAATAGAAAGCAGTGCATGGAAGAGAGCACAAACCTCATCAACATTGATAGCTAACGCCCGTGGAATGGACCCAAGCTTCATCCCGTGCTCCAGCAATGCAGGGAGGGCCAGCAGGGCATCAAAAGCAGCGCGAACATCCTCATGAGCGGAGAGCTGATTCAATCGTCGCACCTTATTACCTGACACCCGGGCCTTCCACCGCTTCTCAAAACGCGCATTTGCTTCATACTGGTATTGTCGCACTTTACGATAGACTTCGCCATCGCTTGGTGGTCTTTCGTTCGAATACTCATCTACAAGAGCAGCTTGCAAACATGGACTTAGGTCTGTGTCAAGTCAGCATTGCACGGACATCAGATTAGAGAAATGGAGAAACAGCGAAGAAACAACAATGATGGGCGGAGACGACGTCTGGGGAAGAGGTAACTATTACCATCTAGGTAAAGATCAACGGCCCACCATTGGTCGCTATCTGGGAGAAGTTCCTCCGCGGCCTTGAGACGATGCTGGCCGTGGAGACATTGTACTTGACCAATGGGAAACTGCAGATGGGCGTAACGATCAGAAGGATTAGTCATCAGGTCATGGGCGCTCACGTGGGCCGCGTGAAGGGCACCATCGAGATGATGCCTCGATACCACCGCTGTGACATGGTTATGAAGGTCCAATGGTCGACAGTGATCTTTCCTGAAGATCTCACATAGTCGATGGACATTCTTCGGGTCGAGCTTTCTCGCGATGGATGGATGGGGAACGATTTGGTTCAGATTAATCTTTGCAGTCCCTTGATACTTCAGAGTTCGCTCCCTGGCGAGTTGGAGTTCAGCATCCGTGTACATAGATCTATTCATAGCTAGCGCACTTAACAATTTTCGTCGCTTCCATAGTACCATGTAGGCGGGATTTTCTCGTTTTTATCCTCTGGTGACCAGAAAATGGCCTCTCTTGTTTACTGCTGATTCAGCCTTCTGATAACCACCGCCTAAATATAGAAACCGCCAGAAGGCCGTTCCCTCTTCCCTCTCTAATCTTCCCTCTCTAATCTTCCCTCTCTAATCTTCTCTCGATATGAACTAGGCCATTTGTAGCCCTTACCCAACATTTGTCTTCGGTGTCATTGCACATACAATCAAGGTATCCTTCGGGTATATCTATATATCGCTATGTCAGGAACGTCAGATAAGCATTTAACATGCCTCGATTTTGAATCTTTCCAAGCTCAAGAAGCCTCTCAGTCAGAATCACACTTGTCGAAATGTCGCCCTGATGAGGCCGAAAACCCACACCAGTCCCTCAAGAATTCTCAGTCCAAGGGGTTGAATAAAAGACATGCATCACCCACGACCGAGCGGGCTGGTAAAATTATTAAGGGTTCGCCGAAAGGTTTTGGGCTCCCTCAAGTCATCGAACACGCAGATACACGCCGGGCATTGATTGTGAGAAATGAATCACCCTGGGATACCTTCCAAAAGCATTTCAGCTGTCAACTGCTAGCAGGTACCGTGATCATCGCCGCTCATCGCTCTCGCCCTACTAAGGTTATAGCGATTCGGGAGTACCCTGCAGAGATCGCAGAAAAAATGCTACAATGTTTTCATCATATCCAACATGAGAATATCCTATCAGCAACTGAATGTTATAGAGACAGGGACTCCCTCTATACTGTTGTTGATGATATCCCACTCACATTGGAGCACCTAAATTCGAGTCGCAATCTTTGCCCCACCCAGCTCCAACTAGGGTCGATCTTAAAACAGGTGAAAATCATTTGTTGTGCTACTATGTTCAATATTATTGACCAAGAAAGGTCCTTGACGGTCTCTCCTACCTCGTTGCGAATGGATTCGAGCACAGATCCCTAACATGTTCTAATACCCTTCTCGCCCTTGATGGGTCCATCAAAATCGGTGGGTCTTGCTAGACTATCTAGAGATATATAGCTAACGTTAGCATAGCCGGCTTGGAGTCCTGCATCGAATCCCCGCAGAGCAAGTCGCAGACTTTGTCTATTAAAGCCATCGCCACCATGACGATGGACCTAATGCAGACGTACGAAAAGGATAACGGGGTGGTGGGGGTTGATGACTTGGATCTATGGCCCGTCGACTCGGACGCGTTTAGTTTTCTCTCCACAACTTCCTCCGCTGGATCTATTGAAGCTTTGAAGCAGGTAGGTTGACTTCCATTTCCATCTTTGTGCCTAGGTTTCATCCTCACCTACTTGAATAGCACCCACTCATCAATAGGCCCCCACGACATCGAGGTCAACTTGTCTGCTTGGCTCGACTCGCTATCATTTCCGCGAGGACCTTCTACTCATTGGAGCTTTGAGGATATTCTTGCCCTTTATCCTTCCTCATATAGGAAGTCGATTTTCGAGAGATACTACATAAAGGCGTCGTGATACTTCCATAGCTTTCAAGCTCCTAGCTCAGTAATAGTGCGTCAGCAACTTATATACACTTGAAACTGCCAAAATATTTGAAGTTTATCTGTTACTATTGGCAATAATATTCTAACTAGTTAGCTAAGGAGTGGATTACCTACTTGTCCTGGTCCAGCCTTAGCGATAAGCGATTGGCTATCATTGATTAGCTTGTACTATTATGTTAGCGATAAGAGCCACGATTCTGGCGCAGAGCCACGTATTCTAATTGCGTAGCATGTTCAGTATTTTCTTTCTTTCTTTCTTTCTTCTTTTTCAAGAAAAAGATTGTCAAGAAGCGCGTTTTATTCCGCAAACATAAAGCATTTCGCGCATCTTGGGCGACACTCTTTAGATCCAAGACATTGAAGTTCTGGTGCCTGCGAGGAGCATATAAAGCACTGTTCATCATGCCATTTTGCTACTGTTGGAATGCGGCCATAATTCCACTTGTGCAACTTTCTACTAGCGTCTACTGTTTGTCCCCAGCCGCCACCGTCTCCGAGCATGGTTCGCTCCGGAGTAAGGATAGCTCCAGTATGGTCGCTCCAGAATACGGGTACAGTATATATTTTGCGTGTGATCTTGGTCAACTGATCAATACGCCTGGCCAATGTTTACCGTTCGACATATCTTGGGAGGAAATGCAGACCCCCAGATTGCCTTCATTTGTAGACTGCACGACGTCGTTTTCGCCAGTGTTCCTCTGCCGCGCACGAGAGCTGCTCGCGTAACCTCGCTCTCTTTTTTGCCGGTCGGCCATCCAATTCAGAACGATGAAAGTCAATGATCAAAACCCGGCCTAGCTCGGCGTTCCACAGGAAATTATCCAGGCGGAGGTCCTGATGCAAAACTCCCAGTGAACGGATCTTCTTCTGAGACCGCGAGATTTCATGCTTGATCGCCTCGTCAAGCTGGATTTTGCTGATAGGCTCGCCTCCCCAAGACATGAGTAGCATGTGGCGAATCGCCCCAGCCCCATCCAAAAAGTAGATCTTGGCCAAGTCGATCGCTCCGAGGAACACAGGAACTGCTGAACCCTGCACTTTCGAAAGTATGCGATAAATATCTGCTTCGCGCGACACCTCGTTCCAGAGTCGAGATGTAGTTCCTTTGCCGACAAGGGTATACCCATACGCAGCGCACGTGATCTTAAACGGAGCTCCGGATGCTCCACAGCCTCCCATCGGTGTACAGTCGTCAATATTTTTATCCAGCTGCTGTTTAATCTGTTGAACCAAGTCCTCGGCATTGATAAGATGCCGACTGCCGTCCCCCCCCTGCAGGTGGAACTTCACATTCGGGCAGTGATCATCTAGCAAGCCACCCTGCTGCAGGCCAAGTAGACACCGCTGAGTACAAAACTGTGCGCTATGTTGTTGAGATTGACCGCTTTGAATATCTCGGGAACCTGACTGGCGCGCCGATCGTTGTACGGATGGAGACGATGGAGGCGATGTGATCTGGCTAAAGCCACGCTTCCGTCTTCCTGGAGCTTGGTCTGTATCAGAATCAGGAGAATCATCGCATGTCGTATTCGTTGGTGCACAGCGAGCTCCAGACCGGGTCAGCACCCGACGTCCTTTTGTAGGAGATTCGACTGAGGGAGATGACGGTAAATACTCCGAGACGGTACGCGCGCTCACGGAGGGAGTGTAGTCTGAACCAGGAGGATCTCTTTGCAATTCTGTTTGCGGGATTTCTGACCGTATGTGAGCGAAACTCGTCGTCCAGACAGGCAGCTGCGCCAGTGCCTTATTCCGCCACTCCTGATCACGGAATCGGGAACCGAAGCTCATCAGACATAGACATAATACACGCGCGACCGTTGTTACCGGTTGCCGGAAGTCCTGGCTGTGTTCCTGGTTCGCTTCCATGTTGGGTTCACAGAGATGGTAGTACAGGATACTCGGGTCTTTGTAGGGGACTCGCAGCAAAACCAAAGCCAGTCCATTCGTCAGATAGGAGTATTCGAGCCCTTCTTGGATCATCACATGATACTCTTGGACCACCGCTGAGCCCGTTAGCAGAGCTGCATTGTATCTCAATTTCTCAGGTTCCTCCGTAGGGACGGAATTAGGCCTGACCACTTCGGTCCAGAAGTCCATCGGTCGCAATCCCGCGCGAAGGTTCCGGACGGATAACTTATGAGGTGGTTTGTACTCAACTGTCGTAAGGAGGGTCCTGGTATCGCCGTCGACACGACGTATGCAAAACTGATCCGGCCTGGAACGCCGGGAAGTCGAGGGTTCGGTTGCTTGGGAGAGGTCGACTTCAACTGGATCGAGGGCGTTAGCGTGGTTGTCGAACCAGACCCCATCGCCTAGGCGGAATTCATCTCGGGCGGCAGGAATCTTGCAGAGCTCTGCGATTATGTCACGAACATGGTTCTCCACGCCAAATCGTTCGTAACTCTCTAGATCCTGTTCACTACTTATAGCTCTTTTGTTGAATTCTTGCCCGAAGCCCTCCAGCACAAGACGCGGAGGGAATAGCCGTTCGGCAGCCTCCCCTGGTGGTTCTAGGTAGTTGCAGACCGAGCGGTAGACTTCTTGCTGTCTGGCTGCAGAGTCAGTCCATGGGAGGAGTCGCAACGGACAGCATTTCCCTTTGGGTGGTGGTATTTTTCCTGTCGTCGAGAGAGACGGATCTTCGACCCTCAAGGATCGCGAGAACAGATTGTGGCAGAGTTGAATGAGCTCTCCGAAAGTCGTTTGTCGCGTCTGTTCTCTTCCTTGATCCCTTTCCTCCTCTGCCTTTCGTTGGTTTTCCTCCGCCTGTCCCCTCAACTCTGCTTCTCGCCTTCGCTCTTCCTCCGCTTGTCCCCTCAACTCTGCTTCTCGCCTTCGCTCTTCCTCCGCTTGTCCCCTCAATTCCGCTTCTCGCCTTCGCTCTTCCTCCGCCCTCAAGAAGAGCGCCTTATAATCCGGGGAGCTGCTGCTAGCCATCAGCTGTATGGCAGGGCCATGAAATATTGTTTACTTCCATCGAGGATAGGTGGGACGGGGCGTGCCGAAAGTGTCATAGGGTGGTGTCAGCTGACAGTGGAGAACGGTCAAAGTAATCTTCCGTTAAAGTTCAAATTCGACAGGGCATTGAATATTTCCATGTATCCTTGGCAATCAGAAAGATATAGCCAGGAACGAAGCTATCAAAGTAGATCCATGGATGTCACTTCAAATATGTCTAAGTGAGGGTAAATTTAAATGCGCCTACTTACTGCCTTGGGAACGAAGTTCAATCAAAAGTATTTTGGTAACCGAAACGGCGGTATTAAGATTCGGATTCGGATTTACTATATTCCGTACCAACCAATAGTTATCCATGACTATCCGTCGCTGATTTATTAGTGTTTGCCTTGATCGAGGCTTGGCCTGGTTCCTCCCAAATGTTTATCCGAAGGTTCCCCAAGTCTCATGTCTGCTTCTATCTACCCTTAGACCTCAGTGCTCCACTGCTTATAGCTTCAGATTGCCCAAGAAGCCTTGTTCGTAACATAACCTTGGCCGCTCCTTCTTTCATAAATCTCCCCGCTTAGTCCACGGAATGGCATGCGACCAGAATATGCTGTGTTTCCTGGGTCCCTCTTCCACATGTACACCTATTACTTCCGGCACTCCTCGTTGATAGGTAGTGTCTGAGTCCGATTTTTCCTGTGCGCATTTGGGTAACGGCGGTAACGAGTAAATAAGAAGCTGGCTAATCTTTTATCCGTAATACCGTCTGAGGTATGTGAACCGCTTCTCTGAGTGGAATGGCTCCTAAGTGGGGCAAGATGTTAGGAGCCAGCAGCAGGAGCTCAGCTCGATATGTTGTGAGCGAGTGCCCCGAAGCGATCCCTTGTTAGCAATGTTGGTTTACTATTCAACAGACATGCCCAAAAAAAAAAAAAAATTCGGTCCCAGATTATCGCCTACTGCTATCTTTCATTATACTGTGATCTAATAAATGATGGCCAACCGAAAGAGTTATAACGTATAGATTTCGTACCCTACTGAATAGTTAACCAACTATTTCTAATTACATCGCCTAAGTCTTCTGAAAACTGTCGCCCAAGGTAACACTTGGAGTTGCCAAAAGATAGATCAACCAACAATGCTCGCGAAACATCATCGGTTCCTGTATTTTGATACCGCTTGGGTATTTTTTTGGACCAGCTCGAACAAGAACCAATCATGGGCCGATTAAAATATTTACGCCTCATCTCTATTTATGTTGGCCTTCCCAAATAAAAATGTCTATCCTGAACAAAAAATAAATTCCCGGTGAAAAGCTAGCGGTGGACCATGAATCATGCACCGCTCGAGCAGTTCATCATTCAAATTGGTTGGAAACATACATGATCATTGGTTACCCGATGCAAAATTGCAATGCTAACCTCTATATTTATAAGGCAAGGAAGAAAAGTAGGAAGGCTGCAGAGTCCATTGACAGCGTTGACTGTATTGGTAGCAATCGAAATATAATCGTGCTTTTTTGTATACGAGTGGATGTTGTAGCAGTATGTTTTTGAGCTGTAAGGGTAAGTATAGTTACAAGGAGAAACAACTCGAGAAAGCTGGGTGCCGGATCCACTATGTTTTGGTCATGTAATGTATCCGTAAGTAAATGTGGGTGGCTGGTCAAAAAAATGAAATAGAAGGAAAACATGGCCCTTTTTTTTTTAGGTCGGACAGAAATTGCGGGTGATCCACTGCTGAACATGGTTGTTTGTGGTTGAAAATGACCGATTAAGAAAAAGTAACAAAGGCCCACAAATTGCTACTTCGGTATTGGATTTGTAATATATTACTTCGAGGTATTTTAATAAAGATGGCCGACCCAGAAGTACTGTAACGAACAAGTACTCATACTTAGTTGACCAGCTGTTCATCTCCTGGATTCACATTTGACATCCATCAGTTTGTGTAACCTATTCATCCAATGACTTGGCAATTGTTGTCTGCTACGCATTGTTCAAAATAAAGCGTATGAGCCACATGATTAAAAACTATGTTTTAATTTATGACGCCCAGCCGATGTGGTTGAGATGTCATCACTTTTGAACACGGTTTCAACAATAATGTGCATGGACGGGCAGATCGGGCAACATGCATAACTTGCGTATTAGTCTTCCCATTGGTGTTGAGATGAGATGAGGAAAGAGGGGGTCCAGAAAAAAGCCAGTATTACGATGAGTGGATGGAGGAATAAGTTGTTGGTCAAATAACCAGTCCAGTGTTTTTTTAACCTACCATCATTAAACAAATGAATCATTTAATGAAGTAATGCCCATATTATTCAACGACTTTTCTGATCGACTCTTTTAGATAATGACCTGCTGAAAAAAGTATCCCGTCTTTAACGCTATACGCCACGATCTACCGAATTTCAATCGCCAGACCGTGGTGTCCTTAGGTTATGGACTGCGGCAATAAAAAGCCCTACAATGCCTCCGAATTATGAGTATATTCCGTTTTCACTGACGGACTCTTTTTACTAGCCAATATATATGTTCTGATTGGATAATCTTCAATAATTTGCCTAATGTCATTAACATCTTCCAATCAGCGAAAAATGCGGGCTCCTTGGAAATCTCACAAGAAATCTATCCGTCAGAAGACAGATCGGCGCAAGAGGGGTCTAATGAAGAAAGCGTCTGAATATAGTAGGATGTGTGGCGCCGATGTTTTTGTTGGAATCCGGTTGAGGGAATCGGGCCGACTCTATACCTTGCTCGCTGAGACTTCGGAATTCTGGTCTTCCTTTGTCTCACAACTTGTGAGTTCACGTGACTGAGAATTACTTCCGACCACTAACAAATGTAGGACTCGTATTATCCAATACCAATCCACCGAACAGATAAAGACTTCGATATAATCCATGAAGCTGGAGAGGATGACCCTCTAGATTGTCCTACAAAGGAGGCTGATACTGAAAAGGAATGAGGAAATGATTTGCCAAGGGCTTTTTCGGCCTTGCGAGAAGAACCGATCTGATTAGATTACTGGAATAGATTTTGCTTTTCATGCATTTGTGGTGAATGAGAAATCTAGCAATAAAGTGTTGACAACATGTCTTGGTTCGGTACATTATTCTTCGCTTGTATATCATCCATGAAGGGTGATTTTGCATATCCATTGATCCCCCATATACTTACTAACTGTGCTAAGAATGTCTACACTAGTCAATTACCCGTTTTGTTCTACCTTTCTCCACTCTGGTGATACGCTAGTCCCAAAGAAGAATCAACTGTGTCAGCCCATTTTCAACTGGAAACTAAAGATGCGCAGTGCAGCCCTGAAACGATGAAAAGGAAAGGGTTCAAGAAGGCTTGATAAGCAGAATGCTCGAGATTGATTTAAGGAAAGATACATATTAAGCTGATAGTAAAGTAATATAACAGGATCAGTTCCATGGATAGTAAGATTGGGATATGACAAATAAAAATCCAACCCTGTTATTTAACAGCAAAGTCAACGGAGTTTCATTTGCTGATTTTGATTGGGTAGGTAATCAGCATAGAAGTTTTTTGAGCTCTTTGAGAGCGGTGATGATTCTGCCTACCGTACCGACAAAAACAACGTACGAGGAGAACTCTTCAACAATATCTGATTTGATTGGCTATGGGTACCCGGCGGGGAAGGATCACCCAAAGAACCATAACGGATCGGCCCAGAAGCTACATTTCTAAAATTTTCCTCTCCAGACCAACTTAGAATGAGTATGGGGTAATACAGCGGCAGCCGGCTTCACATGCGGTACCACTACCTGCCTGTTGTAAAGAGCCCAATCATCAAAAGCCAAACTAAATGTAAGTATGCGCTCATCTTCTAAAGGCGTAACAGGGTGATGCTATAGGCGTAGTTCATGGCGCCCGCTGCGGGTCACGACACGTAGCATCCGTGCGATTGGCATTGATAAGAAGCGTCTGCCTGCATCGGAAGATTTGAACCACAGCTGCAAACCAAATGATTCTCACATAGCAACCTAATCGGGGTTGTTTAAATCCTTTAACAAAATCTCTTATTGCCGCAGTCCAGACCATTTTTCCTGTTGGCGTGGTAGAGTTGCAAAGATTATTTTGATATCTCTTCCTCTACTCGCATGACTTCCCGCTTAAATGACTGCTCGGCATCTGACAGTATGATGTTCCTATGGTCGAGTGACTTAGAAATATGACGGAAGAAACGCCCTGATTTGTAGACACCAAAAAGGGTGATATAGGCAACATCAGGGATGTTTACATTAGAGGCGAAACGGTGTGGCCATATTCTAATGGGCGGTTGTTCTGTACTCCCCGTGCCTAAAAGGCCTTGGTTGATTGGGACGAGGTCAGTTGTGCACATACATAAAACGTTTAATGTTGCTCTCTTGCTTTCCGTCATACCTTGCTGATGCTCGAGAAAGCTATCTTCCAATATTCGGACACATAATATTGCATCAAGTATCTTCCGAGCAACTGCGGTAGAGAAGTTGTCTCGTGCGGGCTTTAGAGCAAATAGGATTTGATTCGGGCGAAGTCTACCGTGAGGACACGGATTAAAGAGAATGTGAGCGATCAGTGATATCAACTCTGCAAATGTGTCAATGATGGATGCATCTAGCACCGTTATAAGCTCTTGGATAACACTGACCTTCCTTTTTTAACCAACCCGGGCTCCCATAGGGTACACGGGGAGGCCACCATGGCGGGATGCGCTGAGCTTTCTTATATGGATAAAGCTCTTCTCTGTGCGGCTCGATGTACTGAATGAGGTTATAAGTAATCTGTTCTACGTTATTTAAGCGCAAATTCGATAAAGCACTCCGATACCATAACTGAATTCTTTCGACTTCCTGATATCGGAATATCAGGCGCTGTGTTGATTCAACCGGATCCTCAATAATCCAAGTCCCCTGTTGCTGAAACAACTGAGCGGGATAGAATAGTTGAACTGAAGGTGTGTCCATCGGGAGATATATTTGCGGAATAATGATCTTGGTGTTCCCGTCTATATCTTGTTAACCTTGACTCTCTTATTAACACACTGTACTCACCAATCTCCCCAGCTTTAAATCTACGCTCATATTCTTCAACTCTGAGTATATCCTCCACTATCTTCTTAAACTGTGATCCCGCAAATACTTTTATCTCTGCTAAAGCTTGTTGCAAGTCGTTGATGGACACATCGGGTTTGCGGAGGATGTATATTATAAGCTTAGCTGTGTCTTCTGTTGGTTAGTATATTGGGACAAGAGTCGGTTGGGCTAATAAGCTAACCTTCCCTAAAACGGGCAGCATGGAAAAGCCGACTTTCTTCGGGAGAAAGGGTAAAGGTCCAATACTGAAAGAGCTGTTCAAGGTGCTCAGCGGAGAGCCTTTGGAGTAATCCTATTCGAATCGCTTCTGTGGATGGTAAATTGTTGATATGAAGTATATTGCATAGCCCATCTGTGCCTGTATAATACGCATCAGCGTGGTCAGTTCTTACATACTCTGTGTATTATACTGACAACAGGTACCAGGCTGATGGCCACCGTGAATGGCAGCATCCATGTGCGGTGGCATTTTGATTCTGGTTTGCAGAATTGGTACATACAATCAGGAGTAACGGAAACAAGTAAAACCAAGAGAA
Organism: Aspergillus leporis; assembly: GCA_009176345.1. Lineage (NCBI taxonomy): Eukaryota > Fungi > Ascomycota > Eurotiomycetes > Eurotiales > Aspergillaceae > Aspergillus > Aspergillus leporis. The sequence goes on along the minus strand of ML732359.1, from coordinate 3,006 downwards.
AGCGCACGAATTAATATACACCTATTCAGACAAAAGTACACAAGGCTGTCAAATAAAATGGCTTTAATAGAAGCGGTCCATGTGCCATAGGCACCTAGAAATCATGACATTTAATGCAGGCACTAGACAAGGGTTTTTCATACTACTAATTTCCGAACAGATGATTTAGTAGTACCTTTTATTTTAACTTTTACTTTCTCCTGCATCATAGAAAAGGCATCCACACGGTTAGTAAGTAGTTCTCAGTACGAAAAAGGTCTTTTTTGGCTCCACTAAACCATCTACTGTCGAAGATACTTGATTACTTCGGTAGCGACGGCGGTGCACCTGGCTTGACCCCCGTAGTATTGTAAGCTCTCCGGGTCATGTTGACAGATACAATGAGTCATGTCAATGCTTCCAGAGCAGGGACTTTTCCGTAAATTTCTATATTCTAATGCTGACTTGCCAGAACCTACCGCTAGTAAATGAATGTAGTAGACCAACAGTTGCAGAGAAAGGGGGCGATTGCAGGGAATACACTGGAATCAACGTAGGCTCTGGTACTTATTTTAAGGGATCACTATCACAGAGCAGAACAGGACTTTGGGGAACATTCCAGACTGGGCTATACCTGTTTTTAAAGAGCATCACAGACTGCATTTCCTGCTCACCTTTGTTAACGCTAGAGTACGGTTTACCAGATTGAATGGGTGAACTAATTCACTGATTGCATTTCTTATGGATACCATTGCTTCTTTTCACACAGAATAGAAAATTATTGGCTAGCATAGACTTCGTACTTACAATGATCAGCTGTGGATGCCCATGCATAGCTAATGCCCAACGCTAATGGTTCAGACTGGTTGGCCATCCGGTAGTCTACCTGGTCCTGCTTTGAAAAGCTAACTAGGTCAGAGGCTTGCGGATGAAGATCCACTCGCACTTGTTCTAGGTCTCCTTTCGAAATTTATCCAACCTCCTCACTGAAGCCCCTTCACGCACTGACTCAGTTATTTGCGCCAATATGATGCATCTTCGCCCCACATTCCTGAAAGGTAATTAGCGCGGATGTTGTGTTCTTCTGTTACTATAGCACTTACATGATGCCGGTTTAATATACCCAGCCATCTCATACGTCGCAACGAAATGACGTCTGGACTAAGGTTAGTTAATGCTCATTACCACTATATTATGGGACTAACACAAAGCCAGAACAACCCAGGTTGCTATCCATAGAAGTATGAGCGTAAATCTTATACGCAGTGTCTTTCAGGCTAGGGCAAGTATAATGGGCCTGGAAGAGGGTGGACTCTTGGTCAACCCTAGAATCATTCTCAATCCATATCACTTTGTTGTCTGTGTGTGATTGAGATAGATCCTTGGAATGCTCGAAGCTTACACTAGCATTACCTTCATCGTGAAAGAAAGTCAAAACACAGTGTCGTGCGCATCCTGGTGTCGAGATATAGCGAATCCGAACATATTTTATCACGAAGTCAGGACCGGGACCCGCCGCGAAAAGGAAGGTGTCAGACATGGTGAGGAAGAGAATATTGGATAAAGGGAAAGGCTGATAGTATACATGAGGAAGCTTATATATTTGTATCTATAGATGGTTAAAGCTGCTGTACATATGCGTGACCGACAGGTAGCTTCAATACCAGCAAAATCCGTATCTACTAATAAGGAACCATTCGTGTTTGGTCACAAGATAACCCAATCCCCGTCTCAATGCGTCATGATCCACCCTGTTAAAGAATGACGCCGGGCAGCCCATGAATCTAGAACTCTCCCGGTACTTGACGCCAAGTCAGCACAGGCAATATGGGTCAAAGAGAAGGGAGTCCATGGTCATTGTGATCCACATATTCCTAGAGAAGATTCTTTGGCTTAATATCCAATAAGAAGCTTATTTCCTGATCCATTATTTCCCGTGGACTACAAGCATAGACCGCCACTGCACTAGGTGAAATTCGAAGCTCGGCTGATGGCTTCCGTATATACATGTACTTGAAAATGCAACCAACCTCCCCCCCGGAACAAAAAAGTCAACGTACCCGTAGGATTCACTTAAAGTCATCTCGGTCCTTTACATAGCCATACGGAACGTACACCCAGATGTTGTCACCCTCATAGTGGAACAATACCTCAATCTCATCATGATCCGAGTTGGGTCGACGGGATTCGGCCCCTTTGATCTTGCAATGGTCAAGGCCTATAGTAGTGACTTGGATCAGGTCGACCATGCGTCCACCGGTCGAATCGTCGAAAAATGATGGACAAGGAAAGATGTAGTCGCTCTTGACTTTGGGGATCTCCACTTTGGTATTTTCTCCTTTGATAGTACCCTGATTGGACTCACAGGGGGGACCAAGTTCTCGGGTCTCTGCATCGGTACTTCCGACGTGAGTACTTTTGCCAAACACGCTCTGACTGCAGGTGGCCAGGTCCTTAGTTTCCCCATTCGCGTTTTCATCGGAGCCACGACCCCCCTGGTCGTCAAAGCGCTTGACCTCCATGATGGTGCGGTTTTCAACAATGACGTTTTCACCACCAATACAACTGACAAAGGTTGACTGTCCGCGGAGCCAAATTAGACAGGTATTAGCTGTCTGATTATTCATACTCACAGTCTCTACTTTTGCCTCGAATAGAGGCATTTCACCGGAGAAAGAAGTCAGGTCATCAGGTTTTCTGCGTCTTCCCAAGCAGCAGAGTAAGGCACTAAACCAGGACATGATCAGAGAAAACGCACAGCAAAGAACTCAATCAATGAACGATAGATCAATAGAGATCTGTATTGGTCTGTGCCAAATTGCGGTGAGCACTTGGAACGAGGCTGACATCTTTATAGATAGCCGGCCTAAATAGGATTCAAAGCGAGCATAAACTCACTACCTTGGTATCTGATATTGGGAGCAATGGGGAGCAATGGGGAGCAATGGAGAGCAATGGAGAGCATGGAGAGCAATGGAAAGCAGTGGAGAGCAATGGGGAGCAATGGGGAGCAATGGGGAGCAATGG
>ML732358.1:0-60843 GCA_009176345.1 Aspergillus leporis | reverse complement strand
AATCAAAAGGAGCTCTACCTTTGCTGTGTTCGGATTCGACACTGCTATAAATCTGATCCGCGCCTTCCCAATTCGGCATTTGCGCCCAGTTAAAGAAGAATACCTTAGTATCGCTTAATCTATTACTTCTTTTTTTCTTCTTCTCCTCCCCAGTCGCTCATTAAGCAGTAACGTTTACTCCCAACTATCCCTTTTTCTTTTGTCTTTTTTAATTAGATGATTTTAGATAGTGGGCGGGCGGGTGGGAGAAATAAAGAGAAAAAGGTTTTGAAACCTCATGTTGCTCGGTTGGTTTTGTGGCGAGAAGATGCTGTTCATCCGGAGGTCAAAAGAGTGCTTTTCAACTTGCCTCGGTGCTCAGTGAAGAGGTAGCATGGCGTGGGGGGCATTCATATGTGCGGATTCTCAAACCGTTCCCATGAGCTTTGAGTGTCCTCTTCAGCTCGAAAAGCATTGTTGATCCTCGAAGCCGCATCATATCAATTCCTCTTCTGTCGAAGCCAGCCCGCTTGTGTGCCCTTGTTCAGATCTCGATGCTCAGGAGGCACCCTGGTTGCAGTGGTTTCTTGCCTTTTGTGGTTTGTTCGTTCGTGCTTTGTGGTTCCGGTCATGGTCCTGGTCTTAAAACAGCATCGCCCTGGTGGTAGGTATTGTGCCCTTGAAGATACATCAGATCATCAAGCAAACCGTGGAAGGGTCTCAATTTCCGATAGACATGCACTTGGGACACAATATGATACTCATGGTGAATAATCCCGCTTGCAATGGATTCCGGCCCCTTTGACTTTTCAGACAGCCCTATGGGTAGGCCTTGTTGCCCCTCGCTGGACACCTCGAGCGAACGTTTTAGACCTCGGAATGCCCCAACCGGGTGAATAGCCGGCCATTTCTACCCTCGCATGTCTCCGAGACGAGAACGAAACACCTGCACCCTATACAACTCACAGCGGGAAGAACAACACAAGCGAGTCTTGGCCGCGCTGATTTCCACTCACAGGGATAATATCCCCCTATGAAAGCCACATATCACTCCGCTGGAGCCATGGATTTGGCCGACCAAGAACACAAAATTATCCCAAGAATGATAGTGTCGTGTACAATCACACCGTTGCTCGTGCACGACAATACCATACCCTGACACCATTATCATATCGGACCCCCTCCTGCCACTTCTACCAGCGCAATTTCCACGGCAAGGGATCCTCCATGGCATCCACTAATGCAGTGTCATAGGATGGAGAACGCATATTGCTCTACCGACCGGACCACTGACTCTGGCAATCGGGAGACACAGATGTTTCCAAAATAATCATTTGAAGGACAATAATATCAAGGACCTTGCCTGGGGAGACCTACATTCTAATGACCTTGGATGTTCTATTTTGCATGTTATTTGTCTTATTATTGACGGTCGTATGCTGATTTAGTGTATATATACCTTCCATAGACTTGTGTACCCCATATAAATAAATGCTCCGAATTTACATACTTTGATGGACGTTATCTGTGCCTTGTGACGTCGCAGTGTAGGACAATATCCCGAGTTTAGACAGAGGTCCGCGATACCTGAACCTTGTGTTCCGTTACACGCAACACTTTTTCACGTCAGGCGTGCTACATAAAGTTGACCACCCTCTTTAGGATCCTTGTCGCCTTGTCAGGCATGATCTAAGGCAGGGACGGGCGACGAATAGGTATCAATTCTCATGAAGTGCAGACCCGGATTAAATATACCGCGGGTAGTCGATGTACGTCTAGTTATTGAAATAACCTGTAAGAGTCCTTCATAAAGGTTGCAAATATTATTTTTCATGAAAAGTAAAACGCAAGTCCGTGGTCTATGCCATCCCATGCCGTAGGTACATTGAAGGAACAAAGGAAAGGTATTACATGCAGAAGAGCTGAGCGGATATCAATCAGGGATAAAGCAGGTATCAAGTAGGTATCAAGTAGGTATCAAGTAGGTATCAGGTATGTATCAAGAGCGGCTTCAAGCCTTGAAGTGAGGAGCATTAAGGAATAGTCCCATGAGCACTCCGCCCAGGGTACCGGCAATGGGGATCGTCGCGACCCATCCGACGAACAGGAGACCCACTCGCTGCCAGTTGACGGCCCTCAGTTTACCGTTGCAAAGGCCCACGCCTACGGTTGCACCAGTGATACACATGGAGGTCGAGACTGGGAGGGAGTATTGGGAGAAGACGAGGACAGTCAACGCGGCGCCCATCTCCATGGAGCAGCCTCGACTGGGGGAGTGGTAGGTAATTTTGTTGCCCATAACTATAAAACGAAAAATGATTATTAGTAGATGTTATCACCAAGGAATCTGTGTTTGGGGGGGCAAGCTTACCCTTCATGATGTTGTAACCGTAAGTGATCAGACCAGCTGAAATGGTGAGGGCCAGAACGGCGAGCTGCCACACAGGCACGGGAGCCTTGGAGGTAGTAGCATCGCCAGTCCTCCAGGCTGAGTAGAGCACAGCCCAGGGTCCGACAGAGTTACCGATATCGTTGGCACCGTGAGCGAAAGATGCAGTGCACGCGGTGAGAATCTGAACAAAGGAGTAGGTGTGCTCCACTTCGTTAGGGTACTTCTCGGCTTGTGCGTACACGCGTGCCATGCGCTCACCATCAGGAGTACCGTGAACACCAGACTGCGCGGCGTGAATGTCGTAGTGCATACCGTACAGAAGCCCGACCGTGATCATCGCAGGAATACGCTTGGCAAGGATGGCCATGTTGCGGAACTCGTAGATTTCACCGGCGCCCATGGGGTTGTCGCGCAGAGTACGCATCGCCCAGCCGAGGAGACCGCGCTTCTTCATGAGCTTGGCGTGGAACTTGTTCTCACCTTGTGCGAGGAGCTCTTGGTAGTTGCCCTTGGTTTCGGCCATCACAAGAGCCTTCTCCTTGGTGTGGATGCCATCCTTGATGGGCTCTCCGTTGACGGATGCAGTAGAGGGAACGGAGGCATCATCGTCGTGGTCTTCCTGGATAACGGCGTAGTCGGGAACCTTGGCTTGTTCACCTTCGGTCGGGGTCGGTCGGTTAAGGAGCAATGGGCCCTGGATGAACATCCACCACTTGATATCCTGGTCCTTGCGAACGACACGGGCATACACAAAGGGGACGAAGAAGAGAGCCGAGAGGACGGCAACACCACCACCGGTTCCCAGGGTCACGGCAGCGATGTACCAACCGGGCTTCTTGTTCAGACCGAGGTTTGGGGAGCCCTTGTACACAATGGACAGAGTACAGATAGTGGCGGCAATAAGGAACCAGAAAGGAGAGGTATAGACCGCCCAGGGGACGGGGTTCTTACGCATGTGGACGACTACCTTGATGAGCATGAAGATGACCGCGCCGAATCCACCAGAGATGACAGGTGCCATTCCCAGACCAGCGAAGATGGCTCCGAGACCCTTTCCATTGTTCCAACCCCACTGGACCTTAGAGGCACCGGCGGTCGCAACACCGACGCCGGCCACGGCGGAAACGAGCGAGTAAGTCGAGGAGACATGGGTGGAGTGTTTGGTACACCACATCACCCAGGACGAGGCAGCGGCCAGAGCACAGGCGAACGCCAGCATCTGGACTCCAGCGTCGCCTTTGAAGGCGGAGAGAGGAATGATTCCATTCTTGATTGTATCTGCAGTACGAGCGCCCACAGTGACGGCTCCCAGGAACTCGAATACGGTACCGAAGATCATCGCCTGACGGTAGGAGATAGATCGAGACGACACACTGGTCGCCCAGGAGTTTGCAACATCGTCTGTTGTGATAGTTAGTATTCACGTTGGGCTCTCCACGCGCGGTAAAAAGGGATGGAAAGGACTCACTGGCGCCATTGTTGTAGGCATCGAGCAAGGCAAAGAGAGTGCCGATAGCAAAGATGTAGGTGTACTGATCGAGCACCATCTTGACGGAGGGCGAACTGATGTTCGTCTGTGGTGAGGGAGGTGTTGCTTATGAAGAAGAATAAGAAACACGAGGGGTGACAGTGAGAGGGAGGGGATGAGACAGTTATATGTACCTGACAATCCCCGTCTAGTGTTCTACCGCAGCGTGGTATATGAGAGGTGGGCCGGGGGGGGGGGGGGGGGTCCAACCCACACGAACACCATGTTTCGATAGCTCGATCCCGGTGGCAACGCTTTTAGCGCTAGTCCTCTTAGCTGTCTAGTCAAGAGTGGACGGTGCAAAGTTTCTTATACGATGGGACGTGGTGTGGGTGAGATTCGAGAAGGTCTGGGCAGAAAGAGACAAGCATCGGAACAAGAACACTGGCAGGCGAGCTGAGCACGTGGGCCCTGGAAACCCAATTGCACTATTGGCATTTGCCTCTTTAGTAAAGTACTCTATTCAAAGGAACTAAAGCAGAAAAAAACGACGAAAATGAAAAAGAAGAATCCATCCACTGCTACGCGACACCATCTATCAAACCAGCAAAGAATGCCACCACCCTCGCTAAGAGGAATCATCCCCCGATTCGATCGAACAGCGCGAGTCCTCTGCATTCGATGACGGATCTTGTGTCTCACTCCATGCAATACGAGCTCTCACGACGGTGCAATTGCATCTCAAAAGCCCGTCCCTGGACCACCACGTTCTTCTACGGCGGTGTCTGATTCGCGGCGACGGTTTGACAAGCCATTTGGCCCGTGGCTTGGGACTGACCAGAGCTTCAACCACCACCAGTGTGCTTGGCACCCTTGGCAGCTGGTCTAGGCAAGCGTTGGGTGGTGTCTTTATACGTGGTTCATGATCCTCTCTCATCATCTCTTCTCATCTCTTCCTCCCGGATATGGCTTGGCACCGGAGCTGTTCGTGTCCAATCACAACGGGTGCCGTTCCCACGAGCTCACGATTCAGTCCCCGCTTGGTCCATGCGTGCGGGTGCCAAGAATCTGATTCCATGCGTGATTTAATTAAGCCTTCCAGTGCCATTGGTCAAGAGGCTCGGCAACTATCATTCAATCCTTGGAGGTGCAGTGTAGTATCCTTCAGGAACACCTTTTCTACCTAGGTAATTTACTATTCGTGAACATGATCATTAGAAATAAACATGGAAACCACAGTTTCTAGAGCACCAGGAGAAGGGCCAATGGGCAGTGGTGATCCCTACCCGTGACATATCGATGGTGTTCCTGACACTCAAAACACTATCAACTATCAACAACATTCACTGGGCGTGCTCACGTGCCCACCAGCTCTCACGGATATACTGTTATTTTTATGTCCACACTGGTTATGATTCTCTTTGTTTGTTAATATGAGAGAAAGAGAAAAAAAATGCTGATTCCATTCAACCGTAGCTGATATCATAGAATTAACATCTACCCCCACCACGTGTGCCTAAAAGTATTTACTGTAAATGCCACCCAATAGGAGGTTCTCGTAGGCCAGAACGTAATCTTGTTCGCTTTGCCTTGTTTTATTTTTTTTTTTCTTTTCTTGCCCTCTCAGTCCTTCTTGCCTGATAAAATTGAGTAATGAGGATCACCCTCTACCTATCAGTTCCTGCACATCATAATCATAAGTTCTTGAAACACCCCTGCAGTCTCCACTCCCTCCTTCGTTCGCATCAGTCGCAGCCTTCCGCCCCTCTGACCCTGCTCAATTCTTCTCGATGTCCGCTCCGATATGCCGCTAACACAGACCTAGTGAAGAGTTTGCAGATGAGTTGCCACGAGACGCACTGTGGCGTCCCCTTTCCATCGCCTGGGTGGCCATCCTGATCCTTCGCTAGCCCGAGAGAAAACTACATCCCCACGTCATGGTGTACAGGGCGTCGGCAAACCTTGGCGAGCGGCTGACGCGCTGTAGTTCATATCCATTCCTTCGCCGTGGCAAGATGAGTCCTTGCCACCGAATGAATCGTGCGACGGCACCCTGCGGAATAGATGCCAAGGCACAGCTGGGTACTGGATCACGATTTTTTCTGGGGCTTTTTCTGGCAGTTCAGGGGGCTTTTTCCTAGCATGGTACCCATAGGTAGTCTATCGTTTGATCCTGGGAGCCTGACATTCGGGATGGAAGCTAATATCAGTGATCGCTCTCAACAGGTAGTCTTACTTGTTTTTGATGTCGGTGGAGGATGATCTCTCCGGTTACCTCCCTCATCGTCCATATTTGCTTTCTCAAAGCCGGATATACATGATCATAGGACTGGAAGGAGGGTTTCAGTTTGCCGACCACGATCTAAGCATACCTTCTCTATTGGCAGAGTTGAGGCTAACCATTCATTGACTGAAATGACCTTGATGCCCGCCGCTCCGAATGTGTCGACATCCGCAAGCTCTGACACATATTTTGCATACCCTTTCGTTTCTGCGTGCAAAGGTTCACGATCATAGACATGATATGGAAAGCAATGAATGTCGTGCCCACCAGAGGATTACTAACCTACGAATCGACACATTAATCGCAAGGGGGCCGACGTTGAAGAGCTTGTACACAGCTTGGACGCCAATATCATGACGATCGGATACTCCTGCACCCGCATAGAACACCTCGCTGACAATCCTGCGATTCGTTGTATTTTGCCGGACGAGGGATCGGAGGTTCTTCACAATCGACTAACCTATCAGTATAGCTGATGCCGTCGCAGTAGGATTCATTGTACCATCACTTACCGATTATGTTGTCTACGGCTATCTTCTCAGGAACGTCTATACTCACACTCACGGCGATCATCCTCCTCTTCGTTAACAATTCAATTCGCTCTCACTCAGATATTCGATCACCTGAATCTACATATCGGCTACATACCCTGACACAGTGCCTAGCGCATCCATGCTCGTCTCCGGAGCTAAAGTTGTTCTCGAACGAATGCTCGCAACCAGCGCCTGACTGCGAAGTCGCTCGCAGAATAGTTTTGTGCATGTGCTATGAGACTATCCTAGCAGCTTTCCGATAGGCTATTTTCGAGCTTTCTCGGGAATAGCTCCGTAGGTCTGTCAAATGTAAACCATACAAAAGGTGCAGTTCCCACATAGATTGTAGGTGCTGCGGCCAGGTAGATTCCATCACATCGAGCTTAGCACAAGGAGCAAATACAGGATGACGAGTGCGATGTTGGGAAGCGACTAGATGATGTTGACGGCTTCTTGCTTCGTAGTCCCGGTGCATAGTAGACGACAGTGTGATATATAACACGCAAAATTTGGTGACTCGGATTTATTTGACTTTCTAGTACCACAGATATATTAGCTGAGTACCACATGACATCATTGAAGATAATCTGCAGATATACAATGTGTAATGGCCCCCTATTTGAGTTCTACAACTTGAGATCTTGGCTTGCAGATTTGGTCCTATTACATCAATGGTAGATAGTTCTTTTTCTGTGACTACGTAGGATTGGCACAATCAGATTTTAATTTCATCAATGAATATTACCGAAAGATTGAAAACATTGACAGCATTGAAATTGGGATTGTGGATTGTGGATCTTTAAAAAGTTTCTATGTGGTTTCCATCGGGCCCTGGACACAATGTATATACTAGTAATATAATTCCTCGTCATTATTGTTTTCGCACGTAGGCAAATCCCAACAGACAAGTTACTTTGAGCAAATATGCATGAATATCTATATCATTACGCATTTGTGCATCTCTCTTCTAGAATTTTTATGTATGTATTTATTATTCTTTTTGCAAGATATTCCAGTTCTAGTTCAAAATCATTAAGCTTTAGTGAAGAAATGATCGGCCTCTGGCCACCTCGAGTACATCCAGGTATCATTTGTGAAAGTCCCTCATTGGCGCCAATGTGTGTATATATGTCTGTGCAATATCGAAAGAACATCCATTACAATCCTCTAAAGAATACCGCACAGGATATTGAAGATGCAGTACCAACGTGGATTGGTTTAGCGCAGATGATTGTCAAGATCCATGTATGGATTTTACATATTGCGTGCTTTCTAATCCAATTGCAGATCGGAGAGCAAGGGGCGTTGAAAAGCGACCGATAATGTTGTTTGACAAAGAGCGAATCGTATCCCTTGCGTCGATGTTGTTCCCAGGGGCGCAATTAAATGCTATTCTATTACAAAGGTAATGAAGTTTGTATACTAGACTTGTCCTGCGTAGATTTAGTAGGGAACCCTAAAACTGTTCCATTTTGGGTATTACCTACATGCGACACCTCTTCGCATCAGTGTCGATCGTGAAAGAGCAAACAAAAAGTGCCGAGAACGACAGCGCCAGATGAAGCCTGGAACCCCGCATTCCTTCGCAATACGAGACTGGACAATGCCAAGCAAGTTAATGTAGCCGAGGTCCGCTTATGAATCTGGGGTAGATCCGGTAGTGGGACTTGCGATTAGTGTTATGATTCACGGTACAATAACGAAGTAAACGTCGTAGACTAGAAGGCGGTCATTGAAAGAGACGATGATACATAAAAATGCCCTGAACTCTTCAATGCTTGCAGTAACAGGGAGAGGCATTTGTGCGCTAAAGTACGGACTGAAGTCCGTACCTGCACCAGCTTCAAGGTTACTCAAAAGATAAGATGAAGCAAGGAGCAAGTCCGAGAGGGGTCAACCCCACGTTCTGGGGAATATTGGGGTAGCTTGATCCATGGCTTATATGTAGGTCGAACCCCTTCGGAACTGATGCAAGGTTAAATACGGGGATACCTTTGGCATTTTCCTCGCTCCTACTCAACCCTATTTTCAAGATGGCCCACGGAAGCGAAGGCGACATCGAGAAACCATCGAACACGAGACTTGAAGATGTAGCGAACACACCTTTTGACGAAAAGCAATCGTCCGGGAGCTCGCCGCCCACTGACAATGCGGAGATGGAGAATCGAATCCTGCGCAAGATGGACATCCGCATTATCCCAATGCTGGCAACCTTGTATCTCCTCGCCTTTCTGGATCGCGGTAATATTGGGAATGCCAAAATAGAAGGGTTATTGGATGATCTGCATATGACGGGGCCGCAATATAACTGGTGTTGTATGGTTACTTGAACTCCTGGGTGAATGAAAGACAACAGCTCATAAAACATGCAGTGACCGTTTTCTTTTTCACGTATTGCGTGTTTGAGCTACCGAGTAATCTGTTATTGAAAAGAATGAGGCCATCGAGATGGTTGCCATTGCTGATGGTCGCGTGGGGAATCGTCATGGTATGCACTACTATGGCACACAACAGTAGGGAAGTCTGAGCTGACGTTTGTACCAGACTTTAATGGGCGTTGTCCAGAACTATGCTGGACTATTGATAACACGGCTGTTCCTCGGCGTCGCCGGTGAGTATCCTGATGAGCCCGAACCTGGAGCCGTCGTGGCTAACAAACCTTACTTACCAGAGGCCGGTCTTTATCCCGGTGCGGCCTACTACATCACGCTTTGGTACCCTCGGCATCGAGCACAGTACCGACAAGCTTTATTTTTCAGCGCCGCCAGTATCGCCGGCGCGTTCTCCGGCATTCTGGCATACGGAATTGCAGTAGGTATCTTCTTTTCCCGACTGTGAGTGAATCATTTACTAAGCGCGGTAACAGAAAATGGACGGGGTTGGTGGATATGCCGGCTGGCGCTGGATTTTCATTCTGGAAGGCCTCCTCACCGTAGTCGTTGCTTTCGTCGCGCCCTTCGCCATTCACGACTCCCCTGAAACCGCGAAATTCTTGACCGAAGAGGAACGGAAATATGTGATTCGCATGGTGCAAACTCAAACTTTGGGAACAAACTCAACCGGGGAAGCTCCAGTGCAAGACACCAAATTTCGCACGAAATACGTGGTTGATGCATTACTAGATTGGCAGATTTACGTATCTCTGTTCAGTATGTACCGTTCTACTCCTTTGCCGAGCAATGCTGATTTTCTCAACAGTGTACTGGGGTATCACCTGTCCATTATACGGAATCTCATTCTTCCTCCCATCGATAATTAAGGATCTAGGATATACATCCTCAACAGCGCAGTTGCTCACAGTGCCAATCTACATCACAGCGGCCGTAGTCGCGGTTGGTGCTGCTTGGTTATCTGATCGTCGGAAGCAACGATCGCCCTTTATTCTTTTCTTCATGGGCTTGATCGCGATCGGATTTATCATCGTCATTGCGTCAAGCGGGAGAGGGGTCCCTGGCGTCGTTTACTTCGGGGTGTTTGTTGTGGTAATCGGTATGCTCACCACCGCCTTGGTGCTTTTCTATCCCTTCTAATATGTACAGGCATATATCCCGCTTTCCCGGGCAACGTAACCTGGCTCAGTGTAAACCTCGCAGGCGACTACAAGCGTGCCGCCGGAATGGCCATACAGATTGGTTTGGGTAATTTAGCCGGCGGTAAGTTCACGTATATCCATGTATTGTTTCTATTAACATGGCTGACATGTACAGCTATGGCATCGAATTTCTACCGCGGTCAGGATGCACCCAAGTACATACTTGGTCATGCCTTGGAATTGGGCTTTTGCGTCGTTGGGATGATTGCGGTAGTGGTTTTGCGTTTCTCGTATCAGAGAATTAATCGTAATCGGGATCAGATGGACCTCTCCAAGTATGATGAGGCTGAGATGGAGAAGATGGGAGATCGGTCGCCGACATTTAGGTATATGCTATGATTGAGGGTGATGGTGGGGTGGTATACCGTGATATTCCCTAGTTTTAGATATATTCTTAGAAGCAAGCGCATGAATTCAAGAGATAATGCACTCTGGTAATGACTCGTTATTGCACGATGTTATATGCTTCACTCCAGCTTGAATGTGGATAGTCGCGTTTTTTAGCTAGCGCTCATAAGCAGACCTTGATTCAGATGGCTATAGGTGACCCTCTTTATATGCTGGGCCTGGGGCAAGAGGACATCCTAGAATAGCGCCTGGTCTTCCTGGTTCCTTCACACAAGTGCATGCATGTATCACGAGAGCTATATCCTAGGCTAGTATAAGCCTTACCACACGAGGAATCTGCTTAGAGAAATAGCACCTAAAGTGAATCCTCGCTCACCACAAAGCTATGCCCCTGCATCTGGGTGGAGATACTACAGGCAGGCCAGGCCAATCGAAAAACAGACCTTTGAGGACCAAACGTGGGTACAGATTCACCTTCCATACTCTCGTGATCGACGGTCTGGCAGCAGGCATCCTGTGGTTCGTGATGATTGGCGTCACATACCTGGGCGATAAGATCTAGAGGGGGTGGAGAGGGCCCACATACAAACAATTTCGAGGCAACTCAGAAGACCGGGATCGTATCCCATGGGTGTAATAAGCTTAGGCCAGTGGAAAAGCCCAGCCGAAGTCCATGGAGATTCAGTCTGCTCTGAATTGACTAGCCAAAGCGCTGACAATCTTGTTGGTCCTTGCGCAATGAAAGTTACCGCCGCTATGTGTACTTCTTTTGTGCCTTCTACCTGGCATTCGATTGTTAAAACGCACGCAGTACTTTTGACATCCAATATAAAGGAATAGTCGCACTGAATACTGAGGGATTAATTTAAGAGGGTATACTATTACCATAGCCTATAAATAGGTCAGCTAGCTAACCCCTTGGGTGAGCTAGATGAAGCCTTAAAACTGGCTAGGCATAGTCTCAAACGATTGCAGGGATCCATTTGAAACACGCATTCGTCTGATGATGGCTGTGGCTGGCTAGAGTCTTTTTACCCTAGTCTATCTTCGTATTCCTTTCCTCTGCCATGACTGATCTTTGTCATCAATGGTAACTTTAAACGATCTTTTTCGAGGCTAAAAGTTGGTCTTGTCAGATTATCCGATCCTTTAAGGGCCAAATTTGGGTCGACTCGATTAACCCTTCTGAGATAGCCCGATCGCCAACGTAATTCCCAACCGAGCGCCGCACCTCACGCGTTTCTCACGCGGTTGAAACTCGCTCAGCTCAACAACCACTTACCATGCCACCAAAAGCGTGTACAAGTTCAAATAAGTCAGTTGAGAAGGAGGGAAGGGTCTTGCTTGCAGTTTCCACTATTAAAAAAGCAAGAAATAAAGTCAATTCGTGAGGCTGCACGCATCTTTAATGTCTCTGATAGAACAATACGTCGTCGTTTAAATGGCACTATATCACGCACTGAAAAACGCGCAAATTATCATAAATTGACTGAGGTAGACGAGAACTCGCTTGTATAATAGATATTATCCATGGATCAACATGAAGCAACTCCCTGGCTATCTTAGATCCAAAATATAGCTAATATTCTTTTTACAAACTCTGATTTTAATATATCTCAATTAATCGGCAAAAACTGGATCAGCAGTTTTATCAAACGCTATAGTAAGAAAAAGACTGTTTATTCTTGTCAAAATAATTATCAGCGCGCTAAATATGAGGATCCAAAAATCCTAAAAAAAGTGGTTTGATCTTGTTCAGACACTATAATATAGTATGATATTGCTACTGTAGATATCTATAACTTTGACAAGACTGGATACACAATGGGTCTTACAACTACTGCAAAAATAGTTACTAGATCCGATATATATGGAAAATATCAAGTTGTTCAGCCAGGGAATCGAGAATGGGTCACTTTAATTGAGTATATTAGCCCTACTGGATATGCTTTACCACCTTGTATTATTTTCAAGTGAAAAGTTCATATACAAGGCTGGTACGAAGATCCTAATATTCTACATGATTGGGGATTTGAAATTAGTAAGAATGGCTGGACAAATAATGAAATCAGGCTACGCTGGTTTTAAAGTTCTTTATTCCCGCTACAGCTAGTCGCACAGTTGGTAAATATTGGTTGCTTATTTTAGATAGTTATAGTAGTTATTTTACTTTTAAATTTGATAAAATATGTAATAAAAACGATATCGTTCCTATCTACATGCCGCCTTATTTCTCAAATAACCTTCAACCGCTTGATGTTGTCTTTTTTTTCACCTTTAAAAAAGGCGTACGGAAGCTTAGTTCAAAAAAAGATGCATGAAGGAACTAATTATATTGATAAGCTTGATTTTATCAAGATCTATCCTGAAGCTCGCAACATAGTATTTACTATAGATAATATTTTAAGTGCTTTTCAAGCAACTGGTTTAATTCCATTTAACCCAGAAGAGGTTCTTGGACGCTTTACTATATAGCTTAAGACCCCTACACTACCAGGCAGTCGATCAACTGATTCAGCACTGAAAATATCTTATAATATCAAGCAGCTAAAGAAGCAGACAACTACAATTAAAAAGCTATTAAGAGTTTGTATACAGAGCCCTTCTTCTCCTACAAAAACTGCTTTGAATCAGTTAGTTAAGGGATGTGAAATGGTATACAACAATGGGGCTTTTTTAGCTCAAGAAAATCAGTATTTACAAGCTATAATCAATAACCTACAACAGAAAAAAAAGTAATCTAAGCGTCAAATCACTCATACTGAGGTCTTTTCAGTCCAGGAAGCTCGGCAGTATATACAGCATAAAAATAAGGTTAAAGAAGTTTAAGATACTATACTTGTAGATCAAGAGCTATCTCCAATTAGGCAGCGCGTACGAGCGCCCCTGCGCTGTAGTGATTGTCATATCCTAGGGTATACTCACAGACAATGTCCTAATCAATGTCTTAATTAGCTTTTATATAGAAATATGAGTGTTTTGTTAATAAAGGCCCTAATGGTTCAGCCGCGGCCAGAATTTTATATGAGGTGCGGCGCTCGGTCGGGTGCGGCGCTCGGTCGGGAATTGCGTTAATTAACATGCAGAGGATTGACCCACCAGACCCCGGGTCTTTAATTAGAGTTCTAGATCCCTGTTGATTGGTGCAAGGAGGGACGGAGTCTAAATTAAGCTCTGGCGGCATTGCAGATCATTTTGAGGATGAACTGGAGTCCAAGCTCGACTTCATTTTCTACTCACTGAAGGAATTGGAGTAGTAGGGTCCCATGGGCCCCGTCGTATCCCTTTCCCCCATAAGTATCCTTTGCGGGTGAAGGTCTCACGCATACAGCTGTTTTTAGGTAATCTACCGCACTGGCGAGATCCCGATTCGACCTTGTGTGACCTGTCTGGTCTAGAACATGCGGGTTATCGAATGTAGAAACGAGCTAATATCTACTATATAGATCCGCTATACCTAGTTTACGAAATCGTATAATACTGATTATCGTTTGCTGACTGTAGCGAATTGATGGCCTCTGTGCTTCAGACTTGACTCGTGCTCGAACCGAGAAATTATAGATACCATCCTATTGTTGTTGTGCTTTTCCTAAAAGGAAACTATAGAGCGAGCGATATTACTCTGGTGATAAGCTCTTACGAGTCAGATCCCGGACGAACGAAAGTTTGGGACATCCACCGTTTCTCCGATGTCTCTCCAACGTGGACCTGTCTCCACCCGAATTAGGGCAAGTTGCATTGAAGTTCAAATGCACCTGAATATTATTGGGGATCATGATGCCGCAGACTATTGAAAACAAGCAGAGATTGTCAAAAGCACTGCGTATATTTAACTGTAACAACGGTCGGAAGACCCGGTGCCACAATGTAGATATGCCACATTATCTATCAACCGACTATCCTTCCTCAGCCCTCTTCCTGTCTTGCAGTATTTTGTCATTTTTTTATATTCCTCTCCCTGGCTCCCGGCGGGAAGATTACTCCTCGCCTTGACCACAATGCCGGGAGGAATATGCCCGCCACTGTCGGTAGTTACCTCGTGGCCATCGCCAAACATGATCAATCCCGAGTCGCACAGGCCGAACAGCATCATTTTGGCAGCAGTCTTCGGTGGAATTGCGCTGGTCACGGTCGGCGTCAGACTTTGGGCAAGGTGCGTAATTCAAAGACGCGCTGGCTGGGATGATCTGTTGACTGCACTCGCTCTGATAAGAAATCCCGCCCGCGGCGAGAAAAGCGAAAATATTCAACACTATCCAGATTCCTGTGCTTGGGTTAGCCATTGCTTTTGTTTTGAGTATGCTAGACTCCTACCTTTGGGTAAAAAGAACAAGATTCTGATCATCTCCAGCCTCGGATATATACGGCGCGAACCTCCACACATGGGACAACAAACTCCCCGGCCTCATCGCCCAACGAAAGGTGGCACTCGCCATGGAAATGCTTTACGTGGTCGGATCTGGGTTGGTATGGATCTCCGTGCTACTTTTCTACCGACTGATGTGTTTCCGATCGATATCGCGCGGTTTCATGGCCGCAATCTGGATCAGCATCTACTCCGTAGTCGCATACAGTCCCGTCTTCGTCGTAGTGATATATGTCTCCTGTCAACCGCTCAACGACTTCTGGAATCAGATCAACCCGGTCTGGGAAGCAACGCATCATTGGAAGTGCTACAATGAACCGGTGCACATCATCGTTGCGACCATTATCGCCTTGATCCAGGATGTCGTCGCAACAACTTTACCCGCGATCCTGTGTTGGAATCTGCGGATCTCGCCGCGCGAGAAAGTCGCCTAGGGTCTATTTTTGTTGTAGGGTATCTGACACCTGCCATTGCGGCTGTTCGCTTGTATTTCATAGTGCGGCTGTATTTCCTGTCCTATGATGCTTACTGGACGAGCTGGTATTGCTGGACGTTAGCGATGATGGAGGTTCTCATCGCTATCACCTGCTCTAGTCTGCCTGCTGTGCGTGTGTTCTTTAGTCGGTACAGGCTGTAGGTAGATGTTTTGAGCACCGCGCGCGGAATCAAGGAGGGCGCTGAGTAGGAGCAGGAGTACGTATCAAGGATCAGGGTCCGCGCATCGGTCGAGATCTGAGTCTTCTAGCACGGTGAAGTTGCTGAACCGGCTCAGTTTGAGACTTGCGTTAGCCTTTCGGAGGAGGATAGAAACAACGTCGAGTTGCATAAGCTCCCTGTTTAATTCATTTTGTATTTATATCATATGCGCGGCACATGTCTGCGTAAGCGTCTAAAATTACATGGGTGTTGGAGTTTGTAGCGCTGGTCATGAAGGACTTTGCCGGTGCATATCAGCCCAGGAGACGGAGCCGCGGAAATGAGCGGAAGAAACAGCAGGTACATGAAGCCCAAATGAACTTTACATCCCCACCTTTAGGTGCAAGAGAGGCAATCAGTTGAGATCAACCAGGTCTCCAAAGGAGTCATCGGCCAGATGTGTCGAGGTGTCATTGATCGTGCCCATGGCTGAGTCCCACCGTACGTGCTCGATCGCATCGACTGTCGAGATCGAAGTGTCCGACGCCTTTCTGCTATCATTGTCCACTGTCTCGCGTGGGACCTGAAATGGGTACTCCCATAAGACAGGTGCTCCGTCGTTATGTTGGGGAGGATTCGGCGTAGTGAATATTGCTCTATTGCTGATCTGCATGACCATATCTGAGAGATAATTCCTGATAGACTCATTGTCACAATGCCAGTGTTTCAACATCTGGTCTTTCAAAAATAAGACCTCACTGTGCAGCTGGTCGACTTCCATCTCAAGATTGTGTTTCTTCGCTTTGGCCACCTGGAAGCATTCCTCCAGCCGTGCTGTGTACGCCTTCTTCTTCTTGCGGCACTTGTTTGCCGCTACCCTGTTACGCTCCAGGAGGCATGCATTTCTCTGCTTCTCACTGCGTGGCCTACCGCGCTCAGAGATTGATGAGGATTGCTGCTCGTTCGATGTCTGGGTGTTCTCTATTGTAAGGTCGGGCTTGGTGGGTGCGGTGGGAGTGGCGGGTGGGCCTAAACCGGGCAAGCCATTTTCAATAGGGCACAGAAGGGTAGGCGAAAAGACATTGCTTGGAGGGGACGGACAGTTGTATACTGAGCCTGTGGCGAAGAATGGATCGGAGCCGAGGGACATGAGACTGATCTCGGAGGACATTATAACTGGCGGGGGATTGAATTCAGCAGAATAGTAGAAAAGACCTCAAGGGAAAAATGGTTTAATTCACCAATTCATCTGGTAGGGCAATGTATAAATGCACAGTTCACATCACAGCGCAGGATGTTCAAGTATCAGGACATATAAAGCAAGAGCTACCCCCAAAGAAGGATTAAAAAAAAAAGAAAAAAAAAGGAAATATCAGTGACCGGTAAGGTCATTCAGAGCATAAGCCAGGGTAGGATACGTACCCTGATGGGAAACAGTGGAAACGACCCTGCGCAGGAAATCAATGGCAAAAAGGGATGGACTAGCCAGTGACATGCGCGGGAGAAGTTATACAGCGGGAGCTTCAATACCCCTGCCCGAGGAGTTTGCCGACGAATATCGCAAAGTGAGCACATCATAGACTACATCATTTCCTGTCAATCATGCTTTCCATAGGTTCCGGCTTGCTTAACAATGATAGGGCTGCCTCTTCTAGGACTTAACATAGATTGCTCTGTCTGGCCCGGAGCCACCGGAAGTATTTTGAACCTGTTATAATTGGGCTCCACTTCCCAGGTAAAGCCTATTCATGTCATTCATGTCATGACATTTTCAACGCACCCAGCCAAAGAATGGATGATTTTCCAATATCTTTCTTCTATGCTATTTAGTCATACTTTTCTGCTGCTTTCGGCGGAAACTTTACACTATTTCATTGCTTCCATCATTCTTCACTAGCTTCGACTGAGATTCTATTCTCGCCACAAATGAAAATGCCACTTAAGGAATTAGGACTTTAACTTAGTGTTAAATTCAGATACTGAAGTTAGGTAGCGGGTGGGTGACGTTTAATTTGAGACTGCAACCAAAGATTTGGCCCAGATAGCGGCATTTATGTTATGGTATGAACTCAACACGGATCTAACACCCGCATCTGGCCATCTCCATATATATCCAAGCATACCCACTCGAAGACTATCGAAGCCCACGCAGAAGACAGAAAACCGTTCGCATCCCTGAACCCCCTACCGTTGGCACTGTGCGGAACAGTCGTCGTGCACAGATTAGGAAACTAACTGAGCACCAACGATTGAAGGGTACTTTACAAACGCGACGCACCTTTAGACTATGGGGGCGCCAGCAAGGGGTTCCCTGCGCCGACGCAATCAGCCTACCGCAAGGAGCCTGCCTCTACTCCGCCCCCTCTCCCAATCAAAGATGACACATATGACCCGGATATATCGTTCGGGAAATTCTTTGGGGACACCACCGCGAATTGCTACCAGGACACTCCCTCATTAGTCAGCCTCTAAAATGCTACGAAGACACCCCTGTCACCAAACCACGAAACCATAGAGAATATTGATCACCTCTGATGGACTCAAAACTTATATATATAAATTATAAGTCATATTAATAGATCAAAGAGCTTCTGAATCTCACAATGTTGAGTGGACTGTGCATATTCCAAAGTTGGGACTCTCCCAGTTCGTGATGTATCCTACTGGTCTTGGGAAATCTATTCTTATTATATTAATAATAAAATTTTGTTATAATCTAATGATTGCAAATACTAGATGAAGGAATCTTTATAAAATTAATAATAGTTTATTCTATTATCACTATCTACTATCCTGCTCCCACTTTCAGATTCAATCCCTGAAGCTTGTAATGAGCATCCTGGCTCGATTTACTATCCTGCATGGCTTGGGGTTTCATACACGGGACAGGCGGCGTTACGAACTTTGCCTGATTGCTGCTCTATTGCGGCACTCGATCCTCTGGAAAAACTCCACGCGATGCATTATTGCGGGATTCCTAAGCTTACGGAATGGAGCTATACCCTTAAACATTTACTAGTCTCCAACACGTTCAGAGTGAAAAGGGTTGATGTTCATGTATTGTACAGCGAAGGAAGTGAGCTACCTGTTAGTGTAGGAGATCCCTTAAACGTAGTTCAAACATCAGACAATTCTTATTCGACTATTGGAACCCAGTAGAGTCCGTATCACGCTTCCCAAACCTTGCCATAACCTCCTCACTACTCTCTTTTGACAACGACCATAGCGGATCCCAGTACTGCATTGTCGTCGGCTCACCCTTCAATCCCGGCGCCGTGAGCTTCGACAAACCAATCCGACGATCATAACTATCCACCCCACGCGTCAACCGTTAGCCACCCTCAGCAGGTAAATCAAAAATGAAGTTCGGAACAAGGAACCCCGCAATCTGGCCGCGGACCGCTCGTTCCAGATCCAAAACTTGTCGCTCATCGGAGTCCTGAGATCTTCGGCCCCAGGGATAATATCGCCTTGGTAGACGTAGTACTGCAATGACTGGTTAATATAACTCCCCATTGAGACGCAGGTAACGTACCGGCTGGATATTAATATCACCCAGAGCATGAACCAAAGCACACATTCGTTCCGCAGTATTATTAATCCCGTTGAGCAGCACCGATTAATTTCTGACCGTGACACTAGACTCATAGAGTCGTTGTGCAGCCCTTCGCGTAATCCAGCTGATCTCATTAGCTGAGCTAAAGTGCGTATGGATGCAGATATGTTTCCCCATTCTCCGGGCCTTCTGCTCCAGTTCTATGACCGTTGACACCCACTCGTCGTTTGGATCGAGTAATCGTGAAGGCGAGACTGGAGGAGAATACTAGTGGGTTGCGCATCTCAGTACAAGATATGTTCTACTGCTAGCATTTAAGAGCCTTTCGCTGAGTGATGTTTACATGAAGAGCTGGTCCCAATGTGACCAGTCCACTTCCACCATACTTCAGCGACTTGGGCATCTGTGGTACATTCCCACCTAAAGGTATGCATTGGTACTGGATCTAGCCTGCAGGATATTAATGTTACTCTGCAACGTACTGGGCTATAGACATATGAGTAATTTCGAGCTCAGCCAAGCATGTATTCCGTGAACTTCCCATTCTGACTTGGGTTTGGCTTTCGAACTGGAATGATTCATGTCTCTTTCGAAACGAGGGGATGCCATACTTTATCTGGTAATAGTGTGATGTTATACGTATGTTGATGCCTCAGTGAAAGGCCCGGTATATGCAATAGCGCTGCGCTAGAACTTGGGCTCGGGATTGGTGGCAACCTGCCCGTCGTTCTCAGTCACTTTATCATGCACAAGCTCTTATTCGTTTTTCGTCTCATATCTGGCATCATTGAAAACACAGGGAGCATATACCATTGCAGAGTTGAACTTCCTGAACTAAAGACAATAAAAGATCATGTAAGCCGACCACAGAACGCCAGGAGGTTGTCTGCAAGAGTGAACATGATTAGTCCCATGAGCCGTATATACACACAACAGGAGTCCTGCAAGGAGTATTTTCACGCCCGACATAGAGGACCATACGCTTTCTCCTTCAGCAGAATCTCCCTCCACTCCTCACTACCTACGCAAGTCGAACAATAGAATACATGGTTCGGATCATACACGTCCTTGATGGCTTTCAGTCGTGGATAGTTATCGCCAAAGAAGTCGGTCTGCCACCAAGGATCATTCCGGTCTCCGTCATTGAGGTAGCTACCCATACCCGGAGCCAGCGCCCTCATCGTGTCGGTTTTCCTATACGTCGTATCGTTCTGCATACCCTTAACCGCCCTGTCATCTGCATCCTCGGGTAATATAGACGTCGGTATAGCCAAAAGATAGGCCTTTCGCCAGGCTGGGTGGACTCCCACATAACGATCTGTTGAGGGGGCGGTCGGGTCCTCAAGAACTTTGCCACCGCCGACCAGGAAGAGCATTGTCCATATACTTGCTTTCTTGGAGACATCCGGTGAGTTGGTCGATGTTATACGGAGCATCTCCTTTAGTTGTGTGTTGTCCCCTGTCAAAGCCGACTTATCCAGAAGTCGTGAAGTAATGGCCATTTTGCTATACCCCACTGGCTGCTGAGCTCTTGTCGCCGCGGTGTAGTAGTCCCCGAATGATAGGTACCGCTCCCACGATTCAGATATCATGAGACCCGAGCCGTTGTAATGTTTAAGTCGCTGCATAAGCGCTGAAAAAACAAATGACTGTGCCTCCTCCAGTGCATCTTCGCTGTCGGCTAGCTTTGCGAAAACGTGTGAATATCCTCCATTCTCCATGACTGGTGCAGGTGCTCCGGAAATCGGTGAATCGACCTTGTCCAGTCCCCACCCACCATATCCTGAAAAGCCACCGTCTGACAGAGCCGGATATGCCGCTAGAATGTCGGCTACGGCGTCAATCAAAGTCATGGTGACTGCGAGTGGGTCTCTGCGACTGGGGAGCGGATAAACGATCAGAGAATGTGTGACGACAGGTCGTGATGGGTGAGCTTTCAACGTAGCGGAAACCACCACACCGTAGGTCCCACCACCACCTCCGCGTAGGGCGAAAAAGAGATCCGCATTCTCGCAAGCGTTGGCCATAACCAGTTCGCCGGACGCCAACACAACCTTCAATTCGAGGACTTGATCTACAGCGAGACCGAAATCCCGACTTGCGGGTGAATGTCCGCCGCCTTGTAGATAGCCACCTAACACGCCGACGGTCTATTAAGGGTGGGTTAGATACAGCAGCCTATGGTAGAGAAAACGATCAACTTACCGGATCCTGTCCACCTATTACTATTAGCTCTCGCTCAAATGCTTCAGCGTAGAGGTCGCCCCAGACATAGCCGCCTCGAACGGTAAAGGCGCTTCCCGTCCAGTTTGTATACGCGCATCCACTCGGTGATTCGTACTCCTCATGGTACTCAATTCCTTCTTGAATATACTTGACCCATATTTGCAAACTGCCGTATCCTTGTGACCTGCTCCGTTTCAGTATCAGAAAGAGCTGCTCTTCAACAACATTTGAAGAAAAGACGCACCTTCCTAGAAGATCATGACCGGTGTTCTTTATCACCAGCCTCAACTTGTGCTTATTGGCAAATTGCACGCCTTCTGCTACATCTTCCGGCTCTGTTGCATAAATTGTATACACCGGAGCTGGGCCAAGCTCACAATCACCCTCTGGCCTGTCTCCTGACGTAGATAAAATGGGACAGGAGGAATCAAGTGGGTAGCAGTACCCAGAGGGCTGGAGAGACTGGAACGTTGAATTGGACCACTGAGTGATAATCTCTTGGCAAGTCTCGCCATCGCTATCCTCTCCAACATAGCATGGTTCGGCGACGGGCACATTTTGGATTAGCTTTCCTGAAACCGTATCGTTCAGCTCAGCCCAGTCGGTCAAGGAGGGCCAACATTCGTCATCGGGTGTCTATCGGTATTTTGGTCAGTTAGCTAGAACCAAACAGACTACCACAGTCAAGCCGGGAAGAGCTCACGCATTTGCAACCCTGATCTCCAATAGTACACCCAATTAGAGCCAATGCTACCAATGGTCTGAAATACATTTTGGATACTATTGACGAAAATGGTAGCTTTTTCATTTTGGGTCGCACCGAGGTTGAAATACGACCTCCAATCACGGCGGTCAAGAGAACTGCTCTAGACAGGCGTCGTCATCATGAATCCCATGAATACAAACACCATCGGGTCAACAGCTCGTGCACTCCAACAGTTTGTGGGGCCTCTTGGAAAATGATTCTCACGATTGACGTGTTCATAACACTGCAGCTCCGGATTGGCATGGAATGAACCGATTGGTAGATCATGTAGCGGGTGGGAGATGCCACCTGCATGATAAAAGCACTAAAAATCAATATATGCATGAGCACGTTCTTAGCACTCCGACAGATTGGCCAAAAGCCAGCTCATACACGTGTAACAGGTAGATTTGTCTACCAGCGCCAGGGATTTGGAATGGTTCATAAGAGGGAATCTTGGCATGTCTTGACTACCAAATTGTCTTGGGTTGGTGGTAAGTTCCTACCGGTTATATTCGCAGTAATATTGCACATATGCACACCAGTGCGACCGTGTGGCGTCCTCTCAGAAATGTGATATATATCCCGCCATGTAGAGCGGAGTAAGGTTGAGCATGCTCTAGGACACGGTCATTCACTGCTATTGAGCGTTATTGTGCTGAATCGAGAGAGATGATATTGTCGGTCCCGGGAAGGCATCAGGAAGGCACAAGCTCTTCAGTGTTCAAATCTAGGAATAAATTCAGAGGGTAGCATTTGGAGAGTTCTAAGCTATGAAATCACATTCGTCGTTGTTATCGAGCGAATTGAGAACATCGCATAGCTTTCTGGCTGAAGCTTTGCGAATGTCTTCGCAATGGCAGGACGTATCCCTCTCGTGGGATTCGGACTCCTCAATGAAATAGATATTGGGATCAGATAACGACCAGTATCCCTCCTCGTCTGGTACGTGGGGCGTGACCTCTTCTACGAGGATCGAAGACGTACTTGGGCTGCTGTCACTGCTACCAAGAGCGGATTTAACCCGAAGCATGGAGGCGTAGTCGGGGTAATGCACCAGCACAAGGTCACGCTTGAATACGCGTTCATCCAAGGTAGTCATGTTCATTCATTTTGTGTTGCCCAAATGAAGGAGGTCTAAAATATAACCAACAGGATCTGCTGGGAGATAATTTGAAGGTAGTACTTTTAACGGTAGCGGCGAGAGAAAGTTGCTTATATCGCGTCGTCGCTAAGTCAATTGGGGAAAAGCTGATGTGTCTCTGCGAACTCATCCAAATTTGTCTTTGGAAATGATGTAGTAGTGTACGTTTGTTGTTATCCCAGCTTGTCTCCATTTTCCGATTCACCAGGCAAACACGACTGTAGATTCCAGACATTTGCCGCCTACCTGCCGGACATCATCTTGCTTGCTCTAAAAATTCTAATTTCCATCCTATCTCTTAAGAGAGTGACAATCATATTCAGTACCATCTACGTCTAGTTATGAACTGGGGGTGAGAGAATGCTATTTTTGTAATTGCCTAGTGATGTTCTTTCATTCGTCTTGCAGCTAATGCTTGGCACCCAAGTCCCTGCAACTGAACAAGCTACTAGTACATCTTCAGTTTGAAAATGCTGAGAGTTACAGTTTAAGACCATTAGGAACAGAAGAAGCATACCCAATTTGGCAGAGAAACAGAATCAATGACATACGCGGGACGGTAAAAAGGTGGTACAAGTGAAACGGACAGTTTAGTTACAAAGTTGACTACAGATAGGCCCGCCGACCTGTATGTACGCGGATCTATGGCTTATGAACGCCTGAAACCGAAGGTCATCTATGCTCGAGGAGTTATTTCTGATTTTTACAGGACAATCACAAAGATCAACCCAGTTGAATGGCCAACTCTACACATGTTCCTCAGCGACAAGCTTGCTCTCAATGCTGTATTGACAGAGTACATTCCTAATATGAAGATGATCGATTTATCGAATAATTCGACACGGCGCTTGTCCAAGCTGCGCGATATCCTGCTCGAGATGCATGAGGCAAATGTTTTACAAGGTGATGCATACCCAATGAACATGATAGTGGTCCCAGGAGAATCAGATCGGGTGCTCTGGGTTGACTTTGGCCGTGCTCAGACTATTCCAGAGGGCCCACTCACACAGAGGCGGGAAGAATGGCTGCAGGACGAGGTTAAGCTTGTTGAATACTTTGTGAATAGCCTGGTAAGGTCCTAACCCCTGGTCAACGGCAGTAACTAACTAGGCTGGGAAGCTTGACATTGTTTGAAATTATTGTTTTGAACGCAATTAACTACGTCTTAAAGGCTCCCAGAACTTTGGTACTTGAAAGGGAGACTGTGGGAGGGGAGATCTGGTTCTTTCAGCTCACGGCATGCACAGAAATGTCTTGGCTAACCGTCACAGCTTTGTGCAGACTCAGCGCGGCAAGCATCATAAGAAGGCTCATCAACACTTGTATCTGGACATACTTTGACAGTGTGATCGCCCTATTGCCTGTCCGAGGTAGAGTGTGCACAGGGTATTCCGGCCTGGGCAGGAGTTCATACAACGAGCAACAAGTTGACGAGATAGTCTATCGCATATCCACATACTGGGGGTTACATTCGTGCAACATAATATCAAACATACGTTATTATCATTACATTACATGTCAACATGGCTATATATATCGCCTCGTCGTGTAGGCTTCATGCTGCAGCCAAGTTCCGCAAAACAGAACCTTATCAGCCCCCCTAGAGTCCACGGCTCACATAGCCCCCCACAAATTACCCCATCCAGGCTTCTGCCTCGCTCCATCTCTAGCAGTCGCGCGCTCCTGGAGCTCATCCAGCTTCCGGATCTTATCCTTCACCTCGATGACGTTTGATAAGTCTTCCAACTCCCATCTGATATTCCGCCAGCCGCCGGAGCGAAACGCCTTTATTATGAGCCAGAGTGGAAAAAAGCACAGAGGCTAATACCAACCTCAATTAGCATAATCCGTCAATACCCGGCTGTATTATGTCACTTACTGCTAAATAGGCCGATAGGAACAAAGGGGCATGGAATCCATGCCACAGGGCGGCTCCGTCGGCAACCACGATAATGAAAATACATCCTGCTAATGCCAAGTACATGGTTACTGGTTGGCCGTGAGACCGCCAGGGGTAGTAGTCTGGGGCACCGGGGCGGCGGAAGCGACAGACGTGCGCAAATTGTGAGGAGTTGTTGAGTTCGCGTCGGTGGAGCTTCATGCTAGGGATAATTAGTATTACATGGAAAGGGAGATTTCGTGGACGGCTTACCAATTATAGAAACGAATGAAAGCCCAACATTCGCAGGCCCAGACAATAAGGCAGCTAACAGAGCCCAGTTGTGAAAGGACTTCAAGTAGCTGCCAGCCAGATCAGCATTCGAATAAGTGACAGTATATTGGGCAAGGTTAACTCACACTAGTGATGGTTGTATCTCGTGCATTATTGGGCGAGAGATACAGAAACGGGACCCATAAGAAAAAACAAGAAAGAAACATAGCCCGCACTGGAACCTGATAACTATTCGTCTTCCCAAAGAATGCTAGCCACCGCCATTGCTTCCCATATATCTTGCGCGTCAACCCGAAAAGTGTACGAGAAGCGACATATAAGTTAGTATTCGCGCATGTCAAGGCCGTTATCAGTAAAATTACATTGAATAAATCCACCAGGCCCTTGATACCTGATTTCTTTGCACTGATGACGAAGCCGGAGTCAGTGGGTCTATCAGACTTCGGCCCTGGGTGGCCCAACCATCCAGCTGTAGGTAGTTGGTCGTAGTCCCAGGGGAGGTTCAGGGTCATCACGAATCCGGCGACAAAGTAAATGATCCACGCAATGAAGCTGGTCCAGGTTGCGGAAAAGCGTACAGAAATCGTTGGCCATGGCTCTTTGAGTCCAGCATTGAGGGGGTCTTCCACTGAGGCACGCTTCCTGTCAGGGCGAGCCTCGAGCGCTGTAGCCGCTGTGATGTCGACGCCAATAAATGCGAATGCCGCGATCGAAAGGGAGATGCTACAAACGCGTCAATAAGTATTAGAGCATGACATCACTTTTTGTCGAGTAGACATACAACAACGCGGTGGCCCAATTGCCTGCCGCCCTCTCATCAAACTGGAAGATTGAGGATTCTCGGTAGTCTATAAGGATATTAGAAATGTGAGCAAGTAGATTCTTCGGTTATAATGCCTCACACTTCGTGCCGATGTGGCCTTCCTCTCCACCTGTAAATTGTCAGACTAGGATATCCGGTGCCCACATGCGTTTGAAGACAAACCTCCAACATTGATAACAATCATACCCACTGTCACGATGAGGGCACCAAGAATCTTCACAGACCCTCCAATCACCTCGGTTATACCATATATCTAGGAGAGATTAGTATCAGATCATGAATGGCGCGAGGCTTGCATGCATACGTGTACGCCAAAGCTATTGAGCAAGACGAGGAACAATGGAACCAAGAATAAGATAACAGTGCCTTGAATTGCCTTGCTGGTGTTCCACAGCTCGACTTCCCCAGCAGCGGCGACAATCATTGCAGCAAAGTTTAAAGAGTAACTTATCCTGTACAGGGCTCCGGTTAGCTGTAAAAGTCCACAAAAGTGCCTTGTCGAGCTAATCCAAGTCGACCCACCAATATGCGATCCCGACTGTAGTGCCCAAGTCCTCATCAACAAATGTCCCGACAAACTCAACCAGCGCCCCGGAAACAGGCCACAACGCCAACAACTCTCCAATACACTGCATGACCATCCAGGCCAATAAGCCCATCGCACTGAAGGAGATCAAGACCGCCGCGGGGCCACCGATGCGCAGTACGGATCCACTTCGAAGGTACAGCCCGACACCGAGGACGCCGCTGATTGTGATCATCTAAACGGACGGGCACATTGTCAGTAGAGTTAGGTAACACCCAGGACCAATTACTCACAAACACATGGATACCGCGCAACCGTCGACTAGAACGTTGCAGGAATGTCAGCCAATGACTGTCTCCGTGATCTCAAGCCCGTATCCTTTTCCCCTTACTTCACGGTCCGATCCTTCTCATCCATGAATACCTGGTCAGGACCTGCTCCATCGTGTTGATCCACAACCACTACTACACTTTCCGGCGGTCGGGATGAGATCGAGCTCAGCGAGGGCTGCAGATGCGTTTCCGATCGTCGCGACTCCGAGGTCGTCCCTGGTGACGGAACCGTAAGTGTTCGCGATAACCAATCGATCTCGCTCACATCCAGCCTATCATTATCTACACTGCCTTGAGGAGCCATGATGTCCCAGGCTCAGCGTGTTTCTCCAGTGATCATCTTGAGTATGATGAGGTTAAGTGGCTACGGGCTATACCATGGGGGTAGATACGCGGTGTCAGCCACGCGAACTCGAGAATATGAAAACAGAAAGAAGGCTTACGCACGGGAGCTGGTGTCCCCGCGCATTATAGTGCGACGCTACTAATGTCCGAATACGAGCGCTGAGGGGATACTTGCCCACGAGGCTGAGGAAGTCTACTTTCTGCGGGGGAATTGATAAGCTTCGGGGAAAATGATTGGACTAGCGCATCGTAGAGTGATATTGTCATCCTCAAGGGCCACCAACCATAATCATCCT
Organism: Aspergillus leporis; assembly: GCA_009176345.1. Lineage (NCBI taxonomy): Eukaryota > Fungi > Ascomycota > Eurotiomycetes > Eurotiales > Aspergillaceae > Aspergillus > Aspergillus leporis. Next base: position 33,079 of record ML732358.1, on the reverse strand, counting down.
ACCGTGGAATCTTTCCTCCTATGCCGATGGGAGCCGAGATGCGTCTGTGATTAGAACACCAACCAATTAATATGACCGGCTCCCTTCAACAGAGCCCCAAAGCCATCGCCCATCATTAAACTCGTCCTCAGCCTCGTACAGCGCAAAGGGCACAGCGTGCTGTGTTCTCGGGAAGAATGTTCGGAGGATTGGCTACTTTCTCACATCCACCCTACACACGCTTAACTATCCTTCAATCGTGACATTACTCTATCCCGTCCCTATTATCGGAAGCAGTAGACTTAACTGAAGAATGTTCAAAAGGCGTACCTGGGGAAATGTATCCTCTCAGCCCGCTGCCACTGCGAGTTCTCCCCCTCGCACAGCGACCCGAAGACAGGACACGCCAAGCAGGTACCTTCGTCGAGACAGTCTACAGGCCCTCCTGGAGCGCTTATTTCCAGACCATCCAGACTTGAACTTCCACATCAGAGTAAGATGTTCTCCAACGAATCTTAACAAGCTCTCCGAGTAACCTTAAAGCCAACATAGCTTGATGACGAAATCTGGTCGTTCGATGCCCCACGAGATGTGACCGATGTAAGTTTCAGTTCCACTTTGTTTGAGCCATCGTCAAGTCTCCACAGCTGACCTAGAACAGGGAGAGTTGCGGTAGGCGTTCTCCGATCAGCGATTGAGCCTAGGGCTGTGCGCAGTGGCTGACTGATTGACACGTTACCGCTTCTAGGGAAGCGTCTGATTGAAAGGAACGCGGTCTGAGTGGTGGATATGGGGTGGCAGTGGCTGGTGGAAAAGTCAGACTGCTAAAAAAAATCCCTTGGTCTTCTTTGAGAAGGGATTGGTGGCTCAGGGCGCTTGGACATCGTATTGAAGACTTTTCTCTTTCTTTTTAGCATTTGTTTCATGATCGCGCCAGCTTACATGGTATAATATAAACGCCGTGCCTCGGGTCTATCCTTATATCTGGATATACTCCTTAGTATACTTATACAGTTTTATAATTAGATTATACCATGTTACGACTTCACTCGTCGAGCATCACAATGATTGCGCAGGCGCAACATGCCCCGGCCCCGCCATCACTGGACTCACTTAAATCTTTCGATCTCACGCAATATCGAGAAGACTGCTGGGACAGAGCACAATCCCGCAAGTGCTTCAAAGACGACGAACCAAACACAGAAGTCGACTGGACCGAGATTGACTCCAAACACCGTGGTCAGTAGAGAAGTCCGACTTACAAGATAGTAGGAGCATAGATGCTGACAGTTCGTAAACAGCGACAACGCTCACATTCAGGTCGTTGGCTGAACTACAGTCGGCCAGAGGCAAACTTAAAGTACAAGAGAATGGACTACGCGCCATGTAGGTCCCACGGAATTTAAGCAAGGCCAAGCATTTGGCAAGCTTGAGATCTAACGCCATCGTAGATCTATCAATCAGGCCAATTCCTGGCGACCATTAAACGTTACAAGGGAGATGTTTGAGGCGATTGAAAGTGCAGCTGGGGCTGCGGGGCTGCTCCTCAACCTTGCCCTATCTTTTCACGACAAGTCTATGGCTACGGAAGAGGCATTTAGCAGTGCGCCCACACTTAGCTGTGATGAGCGGAGTATTGGTATGGTAGCCACATGCCTGGGTTATAGGAAGCTAAAGCTAACGCTTCCGCGTTAGAAATTGCGTATTCATTCAAATATGCCATCCAGAAGGTAGAGAGCGACAAGCCAGAGTCCTGGTCCATGCGCCAAACAGGAGTATACCAGAAATACGACATAAAATCTAAACATTCCACATGGATTTTCATGAACCCAACGAAAGAGTGTCTTTTCCAAAAACGCCTAATGCAGCTGCTATTATCGCCAAGCCATTGCGCAAAACTGAAGGATCACCCACTCCTCATACACAGTATCCTATTCGCCACGTTCTTCCCAAATTGGAGGGATTACCTAGCTGTCTATGAAACCCGAGTGTTGACAGTAGTAAGTGAAAACTGCCATTCGTAACAAACTCTAATACTAACCAATAATGCCAGTCCAATACTACCATGACGGAACGTATCCAAGACACGCTGCGCGTCAACCATCAAATGCTCACCTCGATTCGTTCGGTCGAGTCACGGTGTCTCCCTCTTCAAGCAATCTTTCGCTCATTTGGGAAAACCCTATCTATGCTACATCAGGGAAACGATGCATTGCGAGAATGTGGCATCGTACAGCACTCATCTTGGCAGGCAATGAAACAATTACTCGACAACTATGACCGCAGTGTCGACGCGTATTCGCAAGGAGCATTGTTTGTCCAAGGCCGGGCTGCCACAACTGCACAACTGATTGCAGACACCTTCTCGTTTAAGAGTTCCCATACCGCACAAGAGCAGACGGACTATATGTTGGACTTAACCTCGTCAACCGTTGATGACTCCACCACAGTGCGAGTGATCACCATTGTAACGTTGATATATTTACCATCCACCTTCATGGCCGTAGGCTCCCCCGGCTCCTCTATCCTCGCGCCTTTGGTCATAAGAATGGTCCGCTAACATCATTTTCTAATATACAGACACTTCTTGGAATGAACTCCTTCTTCGAGATGGATCCTGTCACCCGCAAGCTCATTGTATCTCCTCAATTCTGGATCTTCATCGTGTGCTCCGTACCCCTCACAGCTGTGACTGTCCTATACTGGTGGCTTCGCAGAAAGCGCGACCCGAAGCAAGGTAAGGGGAAAGCTGAACTGGAGGTTTGAGGCTGTATTTGATGCGTAGATTGGAATTCTGACTTATCTTCGTTAAAGCTCGTCGTCCTTTGGCGCTCTCGTAGGTTTTGCTGGTATCCAAGCATTGCATTATACCATCATGTCCCGCCCGGGATTTTTATAGCAAGGAACTGGCCTTTTGCAGTAGCCACTATTAACAAAATCTGTCCTCTTGTGGTCCGAGTCAAAACAGCGCTGTCTAATGCTGGCCTGTAATAATTGAGGTCACTCAGTGCTATTTTTGCAGGTTCGGGACTTGCAGGAATGGGAATCGGCAAGATGTAGGTCCGCAGCCGGCGGTCGCTACCATTGTCCCCTAGCAGGATCAAAGCTTCATCATCATCGCGCACAAAGATGTTGACATGGTGGTGTGGTAATATCTGTACCTGGCGGTCCCATTGCCAGTCTTTAATTTGTAGGACATATCTTCGTTGACAAAGGATGAACAAACTCGGTACACGGTTGAAGACAGAACACGCGGTGTACAGTGTATTGTCAACTGTAGAGGAACCCTGATTGAGGGTGGATGAGAAATCAGCTTACAAATAGAAGTTTAGATAGGAGTCTCACTTACCGAGAACCCGATCTTGACGTTCGCGCAGGAAGTCCCACTGTAGGTGTCCCAGGCACGTACTAATAGGTAGCTGGGATCTGGTTGGGCGAGCATGATGAGATAGTGGTTATCGTTTGAGAAGACTAGTGATCGAATTTGTGTCGCTGGTCCAACTATTGACTCTTGCGAGATGATATTGCCACCGCTAGTGATACTCTCGGAGTCTTGATAGGATGCTGCTGAGGTAGACCGACTTGACGGTCCAGAACTGTTCCTGTGAATTGGGTTTTGTATTAGCACCCGTCATTCAAGCTCGTGGAATAGGCCCCCTACCCATCGCTTGCTGCTTCAATCAGGTTTTGGGTGGTCGACAGATACAACAGCGCATCTGAGTCCAATCCACCAGGCGTTCCGGTAATTACAAAGGCTGTCAGCAATCCATCTGCTGACATAGCGGCCTTCTTGATAGATCCCATATGTGCGTAATGAACTCGTGTGCCCTGTGATATGCTAGTTGCTGACGGTTCCGAAGCATTGACGATTTCGTAAAAGTAACACTAGGAGTTGTTAGCGTTCCGAGAGACAGAAGGTAAAAAACGTACGGGTAATGGTCGGATGTACCTCAAAGTATGACGTGGCAAGGCATGCGCAAAGGTACCTAGAGCTACTAGCGACGCATTCTAGCGAGGCTTTGGGAACCGTGATTGAGCATGGTTTAGGGACAGAATTGTGCTGTTCTAGCGCGGAAAGTACTGCGTCTGGAAAGAATATTGTTATTTTTTGGGGCGAGTGGAATAACAGGACATCGCCTCCGGGTGAAAATATGCTCCCAAGGATGGGCACGTTTGATTCAATAGGGAGCTGTTCATATTGGGGGGTATAGGCAGAAGACATCGAGATACGTCGAAATGGCCATCGGCTCTTCTTGGGAGGCGACGCCTCCGAGGGCTTTCGCTGAAACAGATGGCTGATAAACGTGAGGTTTTCTTCGACTTCTTTGGAACTGATCCGTTGATCGCGAATGGGATGCAATACATTCTTCTGCAGGAAGTCAAGCGTGCGACAGGCGATCTCGTGCTCCATGGGGAAAGGGCTAGCACGTGCCCTATGCTTCAGCTGATCAAACCAAGCAATGACCACGGACGAAAGCTTGGGTTTTCCACTTTTGATGGTGTAAAAGGAGTCGCCGTGTTCTTGTCGGCGTCGTTGTCTGGCAAATGCCAATACGCCGCTAGGTCCCGAATCGATGTAGGACATCACCAAGCTGAAGATACAACCAAAGGACCAAACATCGCTAGATGAGCTGACTCTGCCATTGGGCAGGGAGCACTCCGGGGCAAGATAAGTACCTTCGCCACGACGGTTCAGTGTGGATGGTTCTCGGAGACGCTTGGTCCTCCTCTGTGCCCTACCTAGGATGGGCAATACCAGTTCCACATCCTCCTCTCCATCCACTCCTCTGCCTTTAACTCGTGAGAGACCAAAGTCTGTGATCTTCCAAGTTTCGCTTGGCATGTATGCATCGAAGACTAGGATATTGTGGGGTTTGAGGTCTAGATGATAGCATGAAAAGACGTCTAGCTTCTGGTTCCGAAATTCATGGTGAAGAAAGGCCAGTGCGCCGGCTAGATTTACCCCACGCCGAAAAATGTCGCTCTTCTGATCCCAGTCCGTTGGGGGAAATCTGCCTTCGACGACAACGCCGTTCAGGTACTCCCACAGGTTGCAGGATGCCAGTGGGAAAAACAGACTGTATGTTGTTCCATATGCCAAACTGGCCAGTGCCACCATGATATGTTTGTGCCTCCTTGGTTGGTCCAGGATTGTATTCAAAATCTCGCGCTCATCATAGAAAGCCCGCTCTCGGTTCAACTCGAAATCCTTGCGCGCGTATTCTACCGCGACCGTGGTTGTTGTGCGATCGTGCCTCGACTGAATATGTCCTTGTTCAATTCGTACTTTCCACACCTGTCCAAAAGCGCCTTGTCCGATCATCTTTTGTTCCAGATACGGTAGCGGACACCGGCTTCGGTCATCCTTGTATATGACTTCTTCGCGTTTCATCAACGTCACGGCACAGAATCGAAACTGCTTGTTGTAAAATTCCACTCCTTGTAAGGGGAACCTAGCGGTCGCGGTCGCGAGGGGGACAGGAAGATTGATATCGGTAAATTGGAGCGGCCCGACATCATCCGTGGTGGCCTCGAGCACGAGATCTAAGAATTGTTGTAAGACACGCACCTCCTGGCGACCACGGGCAAAGAGGAGGATAGCGAAGATAACGCTTTGGTCCGTCAACGTCCTTCGCAGGAGCTCTGGTATTTTGGTGAGTGGTACAGCATGAACTTGGCATAGGTAGCGGAATAACTCCCGCAGATCTTGCTGGTTACTGTAGAAGACCTCTTTCACCGTACCATTCCGGAAGAACCGATGTCCATGGTGGTTATAGGAGGAGTTATCTTTGAGTCGATTCACAAACCGCTCGCAAAGCGAGCCGATCGCTTCTTCAGTCATCAAAATCCAGTTAAAGACGCTCTCGCGTCCTTTGACTGTTAGAAGTACTTCTCATCGTGATTGTCAGCAATCGAAAATCCCCACATGCAGCAAATAGCGCCAGTTAATCTAATTGCGCGGGGGCCGCGTGTGGCTGCTACATCGCAAGTCTTAACCCTATCATTAATGTTATTAGTCCAGGCGACGAGGAACACGAGTGGTCCGTCTCACCAGCCGATAAACTATCACGCGCAGCCGAGGGAGGCGGTGCAATGGCCAACACATAAAGATAAAGCACTCGTTCTCCACTTATTCAAATATCGATTATAAATCCATGGGTTAAGGGATCAAGAGGCTCCGCCAACGTAGGGAAGCACAAAACCCCAAGACATTTGGTGTGCCCCTGGGAAATTATATACACCTGGTAGCCTCTATCGTCTTGTCCACCAACCGCTGGCGGAAGATTAGTAAGTACTATACCATCAGAAAGCCCATACGAGTATATCGAATCCACTTTAATAATATGATATAAATTATCATCAATTCGCTGCAGCGTGGAGCAGTAGGACGCTGCACATACCGGCTCAGTCACTCTTTTGATACAGACAAGGCTTTGATGATTTTAGTAAATTACTCGATACTCATGGAGCCTTAGAATAAGTGAACGAGCAAGACTTGCAACGATCTATTAATTTTATAAATATGATATCTTCACGCATTTGGCATACTAGTTTACTGAGAAGCCTGTCATAACCTTCCTTGCACAATAATACGCGAAAAGCCCGCCGGCGACGGAACACAATCAAAGCGCCCATGGCCGAAGCCGCATAGGCCGGGTAGTAGTCGAGCACATGAACCTGGATGCATTGATAGCCCATCAGTAGACCGAATGAGTAGATGAAGATGCCGATGTCGGGTATGATCCAGTGTAAGTGGTATGTTGCTAGCCGTACCGGAGAAGACCACTAGGGACGAGGAATACGCCGCATGGACAAGCCATGCTTCGACGCGGCTGCACAAGTGACTGTTTACATTACGGCAGGAGCAGCGCTTTGTATTATTTTTGTACAGGGCTTTAAATATCTAGTTGATTTGTATTTGGATGTTGCTGAATGTGTTTCCAGAGCTTCTTCGGGAGCCGGATTTGCGTTGTTCTCGAGGACTCTGTATCACAATCTTGGGGTGCCATGGGCGACGAGCTTGGTGGGCTTTATCGCGCTCGCACTGGCCCCTGTCCCGGTTTTTTTCTTCATCTATGGCAAGAAGATTCGGTCGTACTCGAAAAATACGTTAGCGAACGCTTAAGCGACTGGAATTCAGGAGAAAATGATGATCGTGAGTATGCATTCCGGGTGAAACTTTAGCCTTTGTTCATTAGTAGTAAAGCTGATTTGCACCAAGCGGAGCGAATAATGGAGTTATTGATATCTATGTATCCGACATGCCCTACGTTTGTCGGGGCTGAAACCTGACGGGGTATTCCAAGGACGCGCACCTCGGCCTGTTCGGCCTCATTGGATGAGATTGTATTATAATTCGTGATAATCTTCTATATTTATACTGGTCATTGTTTCTCATCATCCTGTAGTACTATAACGATTCAAGCAGTGTAAATTGATCAACACGTCTTCCCTGCAATATCCGCTCGGTTCCTAGTCCTCATCCATAGCTCCCTTTGTCCAACCGTGTCCAGCATATGGCTTTCCCTCCGTCCTCTGCACCAACAACTACGGTACTGTTCCCTGTCATCGGAGACACAGATAGTGACACGTGATATTCACGGTTAACTTTTTGAGGGACGCATTGCTATTGAAGGAGATTGATCCCACTTATGCGGGGTCCGGACCGAGAAAATAGTTAGGCCTCTTTGAGCTCTTGGTGGATCGTAGGTATCTGCTAGGTCCAAGAGCCAAGCTGTGCGTGGATATTCTCTCGAGTCCGGCTCGAGAATTAAGATCAGTAGGGGACCGCTCCTGAGGTGCCCCGGTGTTTCCGATCAGACTTGGTTTGCTTTATGAACAGCTTACATCTGTGCCGACTATCTTATGAGTCAGACCGGCCTTTGAAAAGAACAAGAAGCATCATGAGGCGTTGTTTATATGCAGTTTTTACAGACAGCGATAGTTTGGGCCCGCGTAACATCGTGCACAAAAATCAGATGCACTGATTCACATTTCGGCCCCAGATGCCCTTGGCATACGTCAAGTGCAACTAAAAACAACGCCAATCAGAATGACCACTATCTCGGCGCTAGGAGACATTACTATGTTGCAACGTTACGTGTTGACTCTTGATATACTTGTTCAGACGGGTCAGGTTGGACACACTTAGTAGCTAGAATACCGCAGATATCCGGGAATTCAGATTCTCATGCATTGATTTCTTTGGTTATAGTATTACTAGTGTATACCGAATATGTTGCCAAATAGTATATCTCTAGTGCGCAGAAGTGGCAAATTCTTCCTGGTATTGGCAGCAAAGGCCCACTTTCGACGTTGGGCGAGAACTAAGCCTTAGTTACATCTGTAGTGCTTGAGAGGGGCTCTGGTTCTGGTGGGGAAACCTTTCCATGTAGGCCAGAAGCAGCAATAGGGGTTATTCCAGCATTGCTCCCCATGGATGAGTGTATGACCATATTTGCCCCAAGGCTTGCCTTTATGAACAGTATACTCTGCTCCCTTCTCCTTCACTGATCTCGCCGCTTTAGGCGATATCACCGTTTGATTCACTTCCAATCTACTCCGCAGCTCGTCTACAATACCCTGAGTACTATTGCTTTATGTGATCGGCGTAATCTCCATATCGATCTTGTAATACTTGGCCCTAGATTAAACATGAGGCTGCGCATTGATACACACACGATGGTGTTGCAACGTCATCCAAGTACCCGGTTTATTGGGTTTATATAGACGTTGAACAGTGTCAAAATCAGCGAAAGTGAATCCCTATAGATTGTTTGTCTCGATCACATAGAAGCCTACACCAAAGGCCCCGTTGGATCCCAGCAAGATGAGTAGGGTTCCTCATCCGAGCGTTCCATGATACAGCAATGCTCTGTTTCTGGATTTTGAAGGTTTTGACGACAGTAGCCGGAATCTCATTGCGAGGTGATAGAACTGGGTTTGGGGGTGTAGTTTTCTTGTTGTGAGTGGAGACAACATTGACGAATCGGTAGTCGGTGGATGCGCGGAATCCGCGCAACTGTAGAAAGTGCCCGGGAATAGACCATCTTCAGCGTCATGGACCGTTCCTGACTGACGGACGTAGATCGTTTTCATCTTCGCTCAAGCACCTCTGCCAGTGTCCGACGTTGACTCGCGCATATTGATAACTGACTGTCGACAGCTTCCTGAGATATATCGCCAGGAAAGTGGTGTCGCTATAATCCGGTGGACAGGGGCAGTCCAGAACAGCGACATAGGTGTCTTCATCTTGCCAGAGGATTGGGAGGTCTATTTGAAGGCCACCGTTTGTCAAGGTGTACGGGGCTCGTGGCTCCCAGTCCTGGTAGGGAAAGATATCATGACAGAGAGCGAATTTGGACGGGGAGGTTGCGAAAAGGCGTTGCAGAGAGGTTGGTGACACATCCGTGTCGATCCACGCGAAGATAGAATGTTAATTGGAGGATTTTATAATCTTCTCCTGTGGACACAGAAGGCCTTGTCACCTAAGCTAATCAATCCAACACTTTGCAGTTTATTGAGCTATCTTGCCTTTTGCAACCTAGGATCTCGATTGCTTTTTTTTTTTTTTTTTTGAGGCGTATGAGCCAATATGCCTGATTCTGTTGTCTGCCTAAGCTAGCAGAGAAAACGTCTATTGAGCCGCTTAGGATAGAGGAGCATTTAGCGTTGTCTCCCTGCCCGATCGCTAAAGGTTTGCCCTTGTGGAAAATATCTGGGTTGCATCTTGAACTAGAATAGATAACTGTGTCAAACAGTTTATGTCCTCTATATGGTCTGGTACCCACACGACTTGGGCTACATGTACCTTCCACAACGTCATGTCTTCTAGCTAATGAAAGCCAATAATCTCATACAGTCTTTCACCGCCAATAATAGATAAATGACGTTGTGCAGTTATCTATCAATCTAATGGTGGTAATTATCTCCCATGGAATTGGCTTGACGGCGGTCTTGCCTGTAGCATCTTTCCGAGGTTAAAAACCTTAAGAACATTTTGGTGAGTTCTATAAGTCACTTGATCAAACGAAGCCCTGTAAAAGGATGCGTAGATCTTTGCTCTGCAGCTAATCAACCCTACCTACCTCGACCAATCAAGATTGGCTAGTATCGACAAAGTCACAGCAATGGCTCTAGGAGCATTGAATACGCATTGTAAAGCGAATGCCCCGGTCGGACATACATTCCCTGGCTCATAGGAATTATTGGATCGCATTAAGGGCCGTGTTGGGCCTAGCCCTTAGCAACTAAATATCCTTGAACGGCGAGAATCCTTCGGACCCTTTAGTACGCGCCGATTGGATACTTGGCGGTCGCCCCATGGATTAAGCATGAGTGGAATCATCGACTTAACGTTGCCCCTACTTCTAAACAAGACCTTCTGATGTTTTAGAATTGTGGTTGGGCCTGCCTTTGTGTTTTGAAAACTGACTTCTAAATTTCCTGCTGGCACTGCTCTGTATTATAGACGACTTGAACAACTCAATATGAAGATTCTTTGCCTTCATGCTTGGTAAGTAGACATTCCGTTTTCACAATCAATGTGAGATTATACACCCCTTCATACATTTAAATGTTATGCATATGAGCTGATCATGTTTTGAATGTGTCAAATAGGGGAACGTCTGCCGAGATCTTTGAGAAACAAATGTCTGTCATTTGTAACCTCATCGGAGAGACTCACAATTACGTCTATATTGATGGACCTATTCCATGTGGGCCTGCGAAGGGTACGAAGAAAATTATAATTCTATCTCTTGCATATTAATCCTCTGGCGATAGTGCACTTGCAGCTCACAACACTTCCAACTAGGGCTTCCGGCCATCACAAAAGGACCCTTTTATAACTGGTATGATGGTCTATCGTCGGCAAAGGTCAAAGTAGCGCACGAAATTGTGTCAGAGATTATCGAAGACGAAGGACCCTTTGACGGCGTTATCGGCTTCAGCCAAGGGGCGTCACTTGCCCTATCTATCCTGTATCATCATGAGATTAATCACCCTAACCAACCACCGCCATTCCGCTTCGCTGTCTTTTTCTGCGCCGTTCTGTCTATTTCACCAGACCATCAGTTCAACGCCAATGTAATCAGCAAGTACAGCCGGTACTACAAGTCGTTGGTGGAAGGGGACGACAGCAATGGTTCCCAGGAGGAAAAGGAGGACGAAGGGAATTCAGTGACTGAATTTAGCGTCCAAGGCAAGAGCAGCAGCAAATTTAAAGTATCGGTACCAAATCATCGTGGCATGTTGTTACTACCAGGGCAGAAAAAGGCACTCGCTAACGATATTATTGGCCTCGTACGCCAACTGGCGGAAAGCGGAGTAGACCATGATGACACTGGGATGAAGCAGTGGAATACAAGAGGTGGTGAAGAAGGCTTTCCTCGGGTCTACCATCCCCTGGTGAACAAACAACGTATATCTATCCCGACTGTTCACGCCATCGGCCGGTCCGATCCGTTGCGGCGGCACGGCGCATTGCAGGCTAGACTCTGCAATAAAAACTTGACGCGTGTAATAGAATTCCATGGCAATCACAAAGTTCCCCGAAATGTAAACGACTTGCAGGAAGTCGCTTTTGCTGTGGAATGGGCTATCCGAATGGCCCAGCTGGGTTAGAATCTACCGAGAAAGCATGGCGGGAAGAATATACCGATTAGCTGGAAATTGATTGCGAAGAGAGAAATGCAAAAATGTTTTGTTCAAGCCCAGCCCGTAGTAATCTCAAATGGAGCATCCAAACATCGTGGAATGCTATGCTACCGAAGAGTGAGACAAAAATATTTCCATTTTAAACAGTTACTGTACGAAGGAATTGTCTCGTACTCTTTGCAAAGGTTGAGGGCTACTATTTGCGTGGCCTTTGCGCCTGCCCAATAATAGGAACCACGCCTCACACGCACACGCACTGAGTCACGAGTTTTTCAAGATTAATATTATCGTTAGTTAAATGCTCTCGTATGACCTGCCAGTGTATACGATAGTGATTCTACGCTCTTGAAAGATATCTATGTGTGATCAAAAAGTGTGCATTCAACGAATGTCCTGTAATCGTCAGCCTCCTTCCTTATGCCAATCCTTCATCACTTAATATAGTACCAACAAGGCACCCCAATCCAATCAAAGATAGTAATATCCCTAAGGTATGCCGTGAGAACCTTACCAATCCCAGGAGTAATGGTAGCCTTGCCGGTTGCGGTGACATTCAACTGGACCTTAGTTGCAAGTATGTGTTGGGAAGATTCTAGGGGGATCAACCATTCACCAAGACAGCACTGTTAACGCTAGTAAAGATGAAGTCGTATTTATCCAAATGTTGTCAGCAATTTTATTCTTTAAACAACGTCGGTTGTAGCGACGACTGGCATCCCTGCAAAAAATTGCTAAATATCAGTCGCGCTGGTACTTCTCAAAGTAGCGAATACCATAGACGCAATCACCTCATCGATCCCATAGTTCAGGGTTCCCTCCAAGTCGAGTTCGTCGTATTCGAGATAGGCGACCTCTTCGAATATTCCACCGAAGCGGTCAAGGGTGGTTCTGAGGGTCGAGATACCGGTTTCGATTTTGTTTGATTCTGCCATGATAGTGGCCGCTTTTCAAAGAGCACGGTAGAAAAACTGTGAGGGGCGATCGGCTGTTTGGCGAGTATTATGCTCAATCCGATTATAATCGAATTTGAATCTGGAAGATGACATGTTGAAATCATGTAAGTTGGCCATTGCAAATGGAAAGATAGTAGATCTATATTATATTCGGATGTCTTCCTATACCTCCAGCCTGTACTTCGTATGAGTCGAATGATATCGCTCTCTATACCGATTTCCGCTATATCCGCAAGAACCATAGATAGTGTCCACCGAAATATCAGCAGTAGTATTAGACAGCTCGAAGTCAGGTCATCAGTGTGTTTTGGATCAGTACTAGGCAGAAGCCTAGTAAGATTTGGTTAAGTGTCATCTAATTCAGCTTCGGTCCTTACAGCTGCCCAGCTGTTGACGCCCCCGACCCGAAAAGTTTGTTCCTGTATAAATTTCTTCTTTTTCTATTTCAGAAAAGCCCCAGCAGAAATAAACTCCCCTATTCGCTATTCACCAACTGGTGGGTAAACTACCCCGCCTACTTTGACAGGGTTTAGGAGCTAGGGTCTGAACTAAGTCCCAAATGAGTCGGGAGAAAATGACCATTTGGTGGCTTGTTCAAATCAAGCCCCCAGCGGCGCTAATGAGGGTAGTCACGTCGCAAGGCAACACCTAACTTGCTTCACCTGATTCGAAGTCTTTTCCGGGGTGGTATGTTCCGCATTCGCTTTCTTCTTAGGCGCCAATGTGAGATTATAATCACTTGTCGCCCCCTCAAAAATGTGAGAAATGCATAAATCATACCACGAAGCTCGCATCTATACTCTAAGCTCGGATACCGCATCCTGAGCCCTATCTGCAGGTGTCGATCTATCGCCAAACACTTTACTCGAGCCTGTCTTGTTGCTATGCTTGATAACACCGAGAGGATGGTTTCTCCCGTGGAGAAGTCTAGCCAGAATGCCCCCCCGGAGTTTGAAATTGTGAGACCTGTAATAGCAACATGGAGACTCATTATTATTCTTGTCTGGTAAAGTAGCTGGTTGTTATTAATGCCTGCGTTATGTGCCATAGCGGCTGACTAGATGACTTCCTAGCATTGCAATCGGGTTATTCTTGTCACTAATGGACACGACAATAGTTTCAACCATGCTGTACACGATCTCTGACGAGTTTGACGGCTTTCAGCTATCTTCCTGGATCGTTTTATCCTATACCCTGTCCTACGTTGGTAAATGATAAAGGCTCATCTCATTCATTCAGTGCGAGGGGATCGCCCTAACGTCCACCTAGGCTGTGCCGTTTTCATCGCCCGACTGTCCGACGTCATTGGCCGTAAACTCATCTTATTCGCCTGCTTTATGATATTTCTTGCAGCCTCCATGGGATGTGCGGCTTCCAAAAATCTCAACCAACTGATCGGTTTTCGAGCTGCACAGGGTGTCGGAGGATCTGGACTGTATGCCATGGCGATGATTATCTATCCTGAAATAAGTCCACCAGCTATTCTACCTGCCATATCGGCCATTGTTGGGGTTATTGTGGCTCTAGCAGGTATTAGCGGGCCAATGATAGGTGGTGTCCTCACCACTTATCGCACATGGCGATGGGCGTTTTGGATCAAGTAAAGCTGTCTCTATCCTTAACATATACCTGATTCTAATTCCGTGTCTCAAGTGGCCCTTGTTCCTTTGTTCCGGCAGCGGCCCTATTCATTGCCTGGCCAAATGATTTCCATTACGCGAAGAATGTTCGTTTCAGGCACCTTGACTACCTTGGCACGCTCCTGATCATGCTCGGGTCCGTTCTTTTTGTTTTCATCCTTGACCAGGCTGCTATCAGAGTATATCCCTGGAAGAGCGTTCCAGTCATCCTGCTGATTGTTATTTCCGGCCTTTCCTGGATCGCATTAGTCTGCTGGCAGTGGGTAATCTCATGGCATCCCAAATTTCGGCTCATTAGACCTCAATTTCCTTTCCGGCTCCTGGCGGATCGAGTCATGTTAGCGGGATTCATGTAAGCCCCATTGTCTGAAACTGGGCCATGAAGCTAACTGAGTTGCAATAGAAGCACAATACTAACCGGCTTTGTTATGCTCCTCGTTATCGTCAACATTCCTCTCAGAGCGCAGCTTGTGAATCTCAAGGATGCTGTCGGGTCTGGAGTTCTTCTATTGCCGTTGATGGGAAGTACAGCAGTCGGCTCGGCATTGGGCGGTGCTGCATCAGCCAAGCGGAACAATTCGTTTTGGACTCTGAATTTGGCTAGTGTTTTTATGATCACCGGAAGTGCGCTTCTCTCCACTCTTTCGGACTCTGTAGAGCCTGTCCCAAAGCAATGGGGCTTTGAAGCTATTCTTGGGTTTGGGGTGGGATTGAGCCTATCCACAATGACATTCCTCACCACGATGCAAGTGGAGTTTGAAGACCACGGTACGTGGCACTCGATCTCCTTGGAAACACCATTTCATAACTAATAATTCCAACAGCTGTTGCACAAGGAGTCGTTGCCCAGCTACGAATCTTTGGTGGAAGCATTGGTATAACCACAGGTTTCATCGTCTTCAACAAAAAGGTCCAAGACGCATTAACCGGCGTACTGACTCTGGAGCAGTTGGAGGGCTTCTACAGATCACCAACTGCGATATATAAATTTTCTGCAGCTCAACAACTACTCGTTAGGGAAGCGTATGTTAATACTTTTAACATTAACATGCGAGTATGTGCTGGTATATCTGCCGCATGTCTGATTGCCACCTTGCTCACGTACCAGCGGAGGCCTCAATCGATAAAGGAACGGCTCGCGGATCTTGAAGAAGTCTATGCACGCACAGAAGCTGCTACGGCGGCTGATAGAAGGTAGAAGCCAGACACAAGTGCTGGGATGGATTGCAACAGATGGCTGTGGTGGTGATGCTCGGCAGAATGGGCTTTGTCCAACTGGGGCAATTTGTTTCATGCTTTCTAGAGGGAGATTTGAGACGTCTATAACATAACATTACTTTATTTACGAAACTTTCACATGGGCTCACGTCATTTCATTTTCTTCTTTACATTTTCGCCTTCCACAGTCCTTTACAGAACTGTACCCATGCCTGGTTATTTAAGCATAGAACCGGGTGCAAGCCCCATCTTGCGAACTTGCTACTTCACTGGTTTTCTTCTTCCGCATGTATACACTATCTGCATCTTAGTAGCATATGTGAGTCACAAACGAAAGCATCGTGCTTCTTCTAAGACAAGTTTCTCTTGACATTGGTCTCCTTATTTCTGCGGCGATATAACTTCCTGGGTATAATTTCTTGCGAGGGTACGGTTTGAGGTAACGGAGAAAAAAATCGTGGCATCTTTCGTTGACAGATGCGATTATAGAGATTTGAGGCCAGCTCAGAACAAGATCCTCTACACAGTCCCTGCGCTAACTCGGTGTCTTTCCTCTCAACAAAAGTCACCGTGCTTGTCGAGTTTAGTCAAGAGCTCTGGACCCATCCGTCTTTAGGGCGAGTAAATTTCTTACCCCTGAGATCAGCTAGTAAGAATAAGGATAGAAAATAATGAAAAATAATTAAAAAAAAGAAAAACCTCCGAACTAGTATGGCCCTTAGCATTATCCCTAAAGCTAGTTCAGGCTGCGGAGACACCGATTCTCCGGCACCACTAAATGACTTTAGCCTCACGGAGGAATACCACAAGTTAGCATTGCAACGCTTGTCTACCTTCCATCGGCCATCCCGTAGTTTATGCAATAATGAACATATCGCAAGTGTGGCTTTTGTCCTGGATGGGCAACCTTAGAAGACCGGACGGTCCTGTAGCCCATATTGCATAAGCAGGGGGGAACTAAATACCGCATTAGGGTATATGTAAAGCAACCATCATAAGATCAATTGTTATGCCTGCTAGAAACCCTTTTTAAACTCTTCTCCTTACTTAAATTAGGAGAATCTACCCAGACTGTCAACTTTTATCGAAGCCCAGAATGATCACAATGAAGGACAAGCTGGACCCTCTTGCTATTGTTGGCATGAGTTGGCGCTTCCCCGGGGACGCCCACTCTGCCAGTGGGTTCTGGGATATCCTCAGCAATGGGAGATCGACAAAAACTCGAGTTCCAGCTGATCGTTTCGAGCCCGATGCGCACTACCATCCCTCGGCTGATCGACAAGGAGCTGTAAGTATACCAGCGGTCTGTTCGTCATGAATAGGGAAACACTGACTTCTCCATGCAGATCACCACAAAGGCAGGGCACTTCCTGAAGGAGGACATCGCCGCCTTTGATGCGCCTTTCTTCTCCATGACCGCGGCGGAAGCAGAGGGGATGGACCCTCAACATCGTTTCCTTCTCGAGGTCACATACGAAGCGTTTGAGAATGGTGCGCAAACAATGACTTAAATAGTATCCAGCATGCTAACGTTTCCTCAGCTGGTATATCTATCAGCAGTATTGCAGGAAGTCAAACAGCAGTGTAAGTTCAGCTCGATATTGAAGCTGGTGGAACGCTCATCGAAGATAATAGCATGGTCGGCTGCTTTACGAAGGACTACGAGATAACCTCCGGGCGAGAAAGCGAAAACATGTCACCATACGCGTCAACCGGTTGTGGAGCCGCGATGTTGGCCAATCGCCTTTCGTGGTTTTATGACTTGAAAGGTCCATCCCTCATGGTGGACACTGCCTGCTCGTCGAGTTTGGTAGGCCTTCATCTGGCCTGCCAGGAATTGCGGACCGGGCGAAGCAAAATGGTAGCAACTCCCTTAACTACCTTCTCTACTACCCGCTAATAGAACAAATATTGTGCCTTCCCTTGATGTTGCAGACCAGACACTAACAAGTGTTGAACACAGGCAGTCGTTGCTGGTACGAATCTGATGATCCAGCCGGAAGTCTGGCGTGGGCTGTCAGCTTTGCGATTTATCAGCCCCGATGGGGAGTGTCACAGTTTCGATAGCCGTGCGAATGGCTATAGTCGCGGAGAGGGAATGGGAGTAGTTATAGTGAAGCCCTTGGCTGATGCTCTCCGAGATAACGATGTTATTCGTGCTGTGATTAGGGTATATTTTTGTCTTCTGTCCATTTCTCGTCTTCAGACTCTCACTCAGCAATTCTCCATTTAGGGCACTGGTATGAACCAGGACGGCAAAACTCCCGGAATTACGGTGCCGAGTTCTAAAGCGCAGGTGAATCTAATTCGGTCAACGTATGAGGCGGCCGGGCTTGACTTTTCGCGAACGACTTACTTCGAGGCCCATGGAACAGGTACACCAGTTGGTGATCCCTTGGAACTCTCCGCCATCGGGCAGACTATTGGGTCATCCAAGAGCAAGAATGAGTACCCTCTCCTCGTGGGGTCCGTGAAGAGCAATATTGGCCACCTAGAAGGTGCATCCGGGATTGCTGGGCTCATCAAGACTGTCCTTGCTTTGGAGCAAGGTATGATACCCGCCGTGCATGGGTTTGAGACTCCCAACCCACGCTTCCAATTAGAGGAATGGAATATACGCATACCCTCATATCTAACACCATGGCCTACCTCTGGGCTTCGTCGTGCAAGTGTTAACTCGTTCGGATATGGGGGAACTAACTCTCATGCTATCCTCGATGATGCACTTCATTACCTTAAAGGTACGTCTGTTTATTGATTCCATCACCAGGTTGTTGTGGAATTGATTACTCATGAATCACCTATGAGCAGAAAGCAATCTTGTCGGACAACACAACACGCGAATTGGGTCTGCCACCCCGCTTTCCGAAAGTACCGATTCGGGTATTTCCGTTAATGAGGTAAACTCTCACGTCGCAAAGGTTGTTGCAAGCAAGCAGAAGCTGTTCGTCTTTTCGGCACATGAGCAAGACGGCGTTGCCCGCATTGCCCAGGCTTATGTAGATTTCATCAAAGGCGTCTCAACCCCGGGGGACAACGAGCCAGAGATTGAAAAAGCCACAGATATGGCAGCTGCCCTAGCATATACCCTTTCAGAGCGGAGAACCATCTTTGAATATAGAAGTTTTGCTGTCGCCCCGTCAATGGACGGCCTTCAAGTATCGCTGGAGAGATTACTGCCCAAGCTCCCCCGCGCCATCAAGTCGCCCTCCTGCGCTTGGGTTTTTACCGGACAAGGAGCGCAATGGTTCGCCATGGGGAGGGAACTTCAAGAGTATGAGATATTTGAAAGTAGCATTAAGGCAGCTGATGATTACATTTCCTCTTTTGGAGGTAACTGGGGCGTTATTGAAGAGCTTAACCGGCCTGAGGAGGAAAGTCGCATTAATGAACCCCAGATATCCCAGCCGTTATGTACTATTGTGCAAGTTGCACTGGTGGAACTTTTGACACATTGGGGATTGCGCCCAAAGGCCGTTGTGGGCCATTCCAGTGGTGAGATAGGTACGTCGTCTTCTTACCTATGCCGCCTAGCAATACATCGAACCTAATCTAAGCCAGCGGCTGCGTACGCCTCTGGGCTTCTGACCAGAGAGAATGCCTGGAAGGTTGCTTACCTCCGGGGGGTATATTCGGCAGAAATACCGTCCCTTTTGCCCGACAGACCTGGCTCGATGATGGCAGCGAGTATCTCGCAGACTGTGGCGCAGGAGTATATAGACAAAGTCAAAGATGGCGAAGCCGTAGTAGCTTGCATCAACAGTCCTTTGAGCGTGACGATCTCTGGTGATACGTTGGCAGTGTCACAAATCGAGAACATGTTCCAAGCTGACAATATATGGTGCAGAAAGCTCAAAGTTCAGACGGCATATCATTCACCTCATATGGAAGTGATTGCTGGGCAGTATTTGGAATCTATTCAAGAAGTCGGCCCCAGCAAACCATCGGACATCTTGTTTTTTTCATCTGTCACGGGGTCCGAGATGTCCGCCATCGAGATGGGACCAGATTATTGGGTGAAGAATCTTCTTAGCCCAGTGAGGTTCAGCGAGGCCGTCACAGCCCTTCTCAACCGACGTTCTGCTAGGAGTCGCCGCAGGGGGGCAGCCAGCGTGAATGCTCTGGTCGAGATTGGCCCCCATTCGGCTTTGCAAGGGCCATTACGTGATATTGCAGCCCATATTTCTGAGTCATACGTACATTCAATCAGTTACATGTCCCTTTTACGTAGAGGGGCGGATGCGATAGAGACAGTACTGAACGCAGGTGGGCGGCTGTGGAGCTTAGGTTTCAATTTGGACCTGGCACGTGTCAACGCCTGGTCCAAATTTCCAACCCGCTCTAGAATTCTAGTCAATCTGCCCCGGTACCCGTTTAACCACAAACGACGTTATTGGCACGAAGCACGCAACAGTCACAGGAGACGAGCCCGGACTCACCCAAGAACTGACTTGCTAGGCCTGCCGAAAGATGACCACAATCCTGTGGCCCCTCGATGGACGAATCTTATTCGACCAGTTGAAACCCCTTGGATTATGGATCACCGGATTCAGGGAATGATTATATTCCCGGGCGCAGCCATGCTTACCATGGTATTGGAGGCCTGTAAGCAAATGGCAACCCAGTTGGAGGCGATCCAGGGCTACCAATTCCAAGACGTCAATTTCTACAGACCCATAGTCTTTGCCTCTCCCGCTGCGGTTGCAGAGACGGTACTGCAATTTAGGCCACATAACCTTGGTACTAGAGCTAGCGGCACAGCACACTGGGCTCATTTCAACATATTAACTATTGGAGTTGACAACTCCGCGATCGAACACTGCTCAGGGCTAGTGAAAACGATCTATATCACAAATCCCAACGAAATAGATAACGGTATCGAAGCTACCCAGGAGTGGGACACCTACAGGCAGGAATATCTATCCATTCTGGAAAGGCCGACCAAAGAGCAGTATGTCGACCATCTTTACAATAAGCTCAACAATCTTGGTCTGCAGTTTGGGCCCCTATTCCGCAATATCACTCAAATTCACACTGGTGACGGCTTCGGCTACGCCGAGCTTCAGATTCCAGACACAGCCGCAAGGATGCCAGAGAACTTCGAATATTCAGTGCCAATTCACCCTGCTGTACTTGATGGCGTATTTCAGATGATGATCTGTTGTGGAACAGTAAAAGACGATTCCCCTGCCGTGGCACCGAGCTTTATCGAGTCCCTATATATTTCTGCTTCACTTCCGCCCACCGGATCCCGTATGACCGGCTTCAGTACACTGAACCCGAAAGTGCGACTCCAGCAGAGTGGCAATGTCATAGTGTCTAACAATTCATGGACCGAACCCAAGATATTATTGAAAGGCTTCGTTTGTACCGAGCTCACCTCTACCCACAGCAGACCTCCTCGGAAAATCTGTACTCACTTAGAGTGGAAGATGGACGTTGTATCTTCGCATATCACAACAAAGAAACTTTTGAACACGCAGCATTTATCTCTTGACCCGGCCCTCGCGAGGAGCTCTTCTCTCTGGGACCAGGCCGCATCCCGTTTCATTCAAAAATCTCTCGCTCTACTTTCAGATGAGGCTACGAAACAGATGAGTCCAGTGATACAACGTTATGTTACTTGGATGCGCCGCACTGAAAACATGACACAAAGCATCTCAAGCGGAAGTTCCGATGTACCTGAGTCTTCCCCAATGATGGAGGCGATTGAGACGGTGGGGGGGGGGCTGGATAGAATTCTCAACCCAGGCCCTGCAAGCGAAGTTGTCCTGACCGAAAAATTCATTTCCGACTTCATTGAGAACGCTCTGTGTCGGTCGTTTGTCAACTCCGTCGTGGCTGAACTCATGGATCATATCGGATACGTGAGTCCTAATATCCAGATTCTGGAAATCGGAAACGGGTCAACTTCATGTGCAAATTCCGTCCTGGAACGATTGAGCGGCAGAACCACCGGGTCTGCACGTCTAACGAAGTATACCCTCACTGCCCGGGAGCAGAAGCCTCTAAATGTTGCTCAAGATCTACTGACGCAATGGACGTTACTGGATGTTAGAGCATTGGATATTGAGCAGAATATGGAAGCTCAAGGTTTCGAAGCCGGGATATTTGACTACATTATCCTCAATGAGCTGTTGCCAACGCAGACCGATATTGATCTCGCCCTAGGGAACTTGAAACTATTATTGAATCCTAATGGGAAACTATTGATTGGCGCAATTACAAAAGCTCAACTGAGAACATCGTTTGTCCTCGGCTCCGACCCAAGATGGTGGCAAGGTCATCAGGGCAATGCTCCCATTTCCTCTATCCCACTGAATGAAAGTAGCTGGGACGAATTACTAAGAAAGAATGGCTTTAACGGTGTTGAGCATGTAGTTCACGATTCCGAGGATGCAAATCTACATCAGCTATCCGTGATGATATCTTCTGTTGAACAAAACCCGTCTTTTGATTTCTCGGAAGTGGTTATCATCAATCGACCTAACCTTGTTGCTGACGATGCCTCCTCCACACTAGCTGCGAATTTTGCTCGTCACTTGCATGAATTCGGACTTTGTGTTAGACACGCTGCTTTGGAGGCAATTGGAGATGTCTCCGGTAAATTCCTGGTTTCGTTCCTGGAGATTGAATGCCCAGTTCTCGAAGACATGTCTGAGGAGGTCTTCAACGCTATAAAGGGTCTAGCTATGAATAGTGCGGGAATTCTCTGGATTACCCGAGGAGGCCAGGTCAGTGGTGCTTCTAAGCCATCTTCCGGAATTGCAACTGGACTCTTCCGTGCTATCCGATCAGAGGACTCAGAGAAGCGCCTCGGAAACCTAGACCTGTCTCAAGACTGTGATCTACATTCTGAGCATGCCGCCAGGCTTGTGTACGAAGTCTTTTGCAATGTTTTCAAAGCATCAGAGAAAGAAAGAAGAGACTCCGAGTTTGCGGAAGACAATGGCTATCTCTATGTGCCGCGAGTTCTTGAAGAAGCCAATATGAACTTGGCAATTGCAGAGCTAGAGGGACAGGCTGAACCAGTCAAGGAGTCACTTTGTCAAGAGGGTCGACCATTGAAAATGATCCTTGGTGAGCCAGGCTTACTCAACACGTTCCAGTTTATTGACGACGAGCAATTTCAGGAAGCGCTGAAGCCTGATTATGTTGAAATGAAGGTTTTGTGTACTGGTAAGCGACCGTTTCTAATTGGATGCTCTGCCTCCAAATACCAGCTGTGGCTTACTCTGTATAGGCCTCAATTTTGTGGATGTCATGGCAGCATTGGGACAAGTCCCTACCCCGACACTTGGTTGCGAAGTCGGCGGCATCATCACCAAGGTCGGATCAGATATCACAAAGTTCAAGCCGGGTGACAAAGGTATGTATAATGGATATAATAATTGATTACTACATTGCTTGATACACGATGTTAATTTGTTTTAGTTGCGGGCATGCTTCAGGGCAGTTTCAATACCCACGTTCGCATCAGGTCGACGATCATTCAACATGTTCCTCCACAAATGACCGTCGAGGGGGCGACCACTGTCATCATCGCCTTTTTGACTGCTTGGATTGGATTGGTTAACAGGGCCAGATTACGCCGAAGAGAGACAGCTCTCATTCATTCTGGAGCTGGTGGTGTTGGTCAAGCCGCAATCCAAATTTGCCAGCACTTGGGTGTGGAGATTTTTACGACAGTTAGTTCCGTGTCCAAGAAAGAGCTGCTTATGGAGCGTTACGGAATTCTAGAAGACCACATATTCTATTCCAGAGATTTATCATTCGCTCAAGGTGTCATGAGAATGACTAGTGGTCATGGTGTGGATGTGGTGCTCAACTCCGCTTCTGGAGAGCTTCTCCGTCAATCCTGGCACTGTCTTGCCGATTTTGGACGTTTCATAGAGATTGGGAAACGAGATATCCTAGAGAACACTGGTCTGGATATGCGTCCTTTCCTTCGCGGTGTTAGCTACATTGGCGTGAACCTCGAGCAGTTCCACCAGTCCGGTCCAGTCCATATGGAATCTTCCGAGGCTCTTGATGAGATCTTCCACCTGCTACGCACTAATCGCTTTAAAGAGCTATACCCAATTACTATCTACAGCTACTCGGAGGTTGAGCAGGCGTTCCGAGCCCTTCAGTCAGGGAAAATGTCCGGGAAGATTGTGGTCCGGGCTAATCCAGATGATATTGTTCCTGTCGTACCGCGGGTCAAACCCCCCTTCACAGTTGATCCCAACGCAACGTATCTGTTGGCTGGTGGGCTTGGCGGAATTGGCAGAAGTATCTCGGACATGCTCCAGTCTCACGGTGCAAAGCACCTGGTCTTCATCTCCAGATCTGGTGACTCCAAGGAGGAGGCAAAAGCCTTCTTAAAACAACTGAGGCGCCACGGCTGCACCGCCAAGGCTTATGTTTGTGACATCTCGGATCGTAAAAAGGTGATTGACACAATAGAGCAATGTATGTCCGAGATGCCTCCAATCAAGGGTCTTGTGCAATGTTCCATGGCATTGAAGGTAAGAGCGAAACAATTATTTCCCTTTTAGTTTCTCTTTTGAGTCTAACATAAGTAGGATGGCATCTATGAAAACATGTCATATCAAGATTGGATAACTTGCACTCGACCAAAAATTCAGGGGTCATGGAATCTCCACGAGGTTCTGCCGCGAGACCTGGACTTTTTTATCATGCTTTCGTCTATTTCAGGCGTCATCGGCAATCCTGGGCAGGCCAACTATGCGGCCGGCAACGTCTTCCAAGACGCTCTTGCCAAGTTCCGACGCCGACAAGGACTGAAGGGAACGTCCTTGGACCTCGGGGCAGTTCGAGATATTGGCTACATTGCTGAGTCTCACAACGACGTTAACCTGGGTCATATGCAGGCTCTGCAGATCAGTGAAATAGAGATCCACCGTCTCGTCAAATTTGCTATTACAGGACAAACGCCTGGAAATGATGGTGTGCCTGCTCAAGTGGTTACCGGCCTAGTTCCTGGTGATGAGATGGAAGAAGTAGCAAAGCGTACTCGCTGGGCCAGAGACGCTAAGTTCTCTACTTTGTGGAAGCCGGGAGGTTCGGACGCGGACATTGTACTTCAGGCTGGACTGGAGGCCCTCGCTAGAGCTGAATCATTGGCCGCCGCGGCTACGATTGCTGAAGACATGATCGTGTCTCGAATGGCAAAGGTACTCATGATACCTGTGGAAGATATCAGTAACGCGCAACCCTTGCACTCTTATGGAGGTAATTATTCTCACTGCTGGTAGTACACATTAGCTCGGTGTTAACTAGCACACAGTCAATTCTTTGATTGCAGTCGAGATTCGAGCATGGATGGCCAAGGAATTCCAGACCGAAATATCCGTTTTCGATATCCTCAGCCCAATTCCGCTGTCTACTTTAGCCGCTAAGATCGTCAAGGGAAGCAGCCTGTTGTCAGAAAATCTAAAGAGAGAAGCAAGGCAGACTGATCTCCAAGCAGAAAGTTAGTAAGTGCCATGATTGCGTTTATGTTGTTTTTATGGAATTGCATTTGGATTTCAACTGTCATGTCTATTCAGAATATACGTTTGTAAGCAACCAAAAACAAAAAAAAAAAAAAGAATGCAAGGTAGCGATTAACTCATGTAGGAAAAAAAAGGCCATGTAGGCCTCTCTGTAACACCAATATGCTTTGTTTAAGGATACCTAGAGATCGACCTAAAGGTCGAGGAAATCGGTTTCCCATATAGCCATCTATAAAAAGAGAATTGTAGTCCTTGGACTGTTTTTCGCATGAACTCGTTCTCGCCGCAACGGGCAGATTGTCTAGACAGAGTGTGGAAGAGTGAAACCATGGTTTCTAGATGACCATGTGGTCTGAAAACATCAACACTCGGAATGTTTTCTTCGTAAACGTCTGACCTTTTTCTCCTTCTTTTTATCTTTGCATTACGGTTGCGTTCACGGGGGTGGTGACGGCTCCTACCTCTAGAGGATTGCAAAGTCCATCCTTCTGCCCATACTCCAGATCAGTCTATGCTATAGATGAATCTACAGCATCACTAAGGTCATTTTTGCCAATGCTGTGTAATGTATTCGCAATCTCTGTGTAATTTTGACGTTCATGAGAAGCCCTCAAATAGTTCTCTGGTCAATAGCTCCTCATCAGTCCCATAAACTTCGCAATTTCTCCACCAGCACAGAAACTTGAGAGCGAACTGTATCAATGTCCGGTATCGCCGTGGTGTAACATTTGCATACCTGTTGGGAGTTCGACCATTGCATTGTCGACGCGCCGATGTAGCGATGCCCACCATGCAAACAATTCATCTTGGAAATGAAGTGCCGGAATCGCACGAGTGAGTAGTCTAGACGAATAAGTAGCTGGAGACACCTGAGCTGGTTGTTTAGTCGCTGCTCATCTATGGAGACGAGACAGCTGCATTTCACTGTATTAGTGCCGGAGCCTGAGCTGTCAGAGGATAATTCTTCTTGGGGGCGTCCGGTACTCTCGTCCACGGGAAGGGTAGTAATATGCAATTGGAAGTTGAATTGAATTACCTCGATACACAGCTCGATCGCCTCCATCACCGCTACCCTTATGATTCTCCACTTGGGCTGGTTTGTGACTTGTAGCAAGGACGACGGATCATTGGGTTGGAGCATAGATGCCTTCTGGATGAGATCGTCGAAGACTCGAAAAATCGAACAGAGCTCAACTTGGTCGGCCTCGGTAAAAAGGTTGAAGGCTTTGGACTTACAGCGGTTGTGGAGGTCGCTGTATAGCCTAAGCGCATCCAGAAACCCTTCCTCGCGGTCGACTTTGGCATTGTCTCCAACGGCGTGGTCCGGGATAAACCAGCTCTCATCCATAAGAATGCCAGCCTGCAGGGGGTTGCTTGATTGCGCCAAATCTGTCAGGAAAAATTCTGCCCTAGCGCCTTCGATGGAACCGGGGGTCATTAACTGGCTAAATTGGCCCTCGCCACCGGCGCCAGCTCTTGTTATATCCTCCAAATATTCGATGGGTAGTGTTCTGGGAGGGGTGGCTTTCCCTTTCGAGTGCCATGGCGCTTTTTCATAGGGCGCCTGATCACCTGCTGTATGGTGATGCGCATCCGTCAGGTTGTTCTGTAACGACTCTATTGGCCGCTGCGAAAGGTTTGGGTTGATCGGTGTGTCATCCGACTGGGGAAGTGCCTGCGTCGCAGTAGTACGCTGAGTATACCCACTAGCAGCTGATGAAACCGGGCTTTTGTCCACCGAGAGAGGCTCCTGGTTTGTTGTTGACGTCTGTTTCCGTGGCCGCCCAATTTTGCTTCGAAGAGAAAACAGGCAACGCCGTTGATTGAGCCGGCACGCTTCGCAGCTACTTCCAGTCACCGCGAGCGAGGGCTCGCAGCGAATCTTGCGAACGTGGCACTCCTCACAGGCCAAGCGAAATTGAGGCTCGACTAACTGCAATCTGCATGAGGGGATAGGCTCGATCGACGTGGAGATGTAGTTTGATTCCTCCATCTGTGATTTGTCCTGCGCAAAGCTGGGAGATGATCAAGCATAAGTCACCCCAAATATGTATACCAAACATGTATACTAGCGGATTCAAGCCCTGCCAGGTTCTTGAACCTTTCTTTATTAAAATATTGAACGTGGGGATGAGTCACCCGTGAATATGCCCCTTAGGTCTTGGCCTTCTTTAATATAAGCCCTCATGAGCAAGCGCTACGACTGCAAATGGGCCATGTTCCGGACGGCCGTCATCCCAACACCACTGAATATTGGATTTGGATTGGTGAGTGAGGTTACATTTACTTAGTGTAGGCTACATGAACCATCATGCTTAGATGCGTTTGTGCTAGAAATAGAATGGATATTAACAGAACTATCTTCGCAGTAGCTTTTAGGGCTTGGGTGTACGGGAGGGGAAATGGGATGCTCGAGATCCCTGCATTGCAGGAGCCAAGTGCTAGGCATTGCTTCAATTGGATGCTTGATCTGTTGTTAAATGATTTAGCTCTAATTGGTGACCTCGACCATCTCTAATCAAGGGGAGGAGGGTATGGGGGACACAGTTTCGGATGGTGTGATTCATACATGCAAGCTTAGTGGTCCCCCGTGGCATAGCTTAGTCCTTGGGGAAGTTGGGGGAAGAAACTAAAAAATAAAAAATAAAAGCAGGGAAAGCGGTCGAACGAGACTGGGGTTACATTCCGTGGGGATTGTGCGTCTGGGAAGCCGACGCACGAGTTCATAATTATAATCGCTCAGCACCCCGCATAATCATGGGGCCTATGCGGTGGTAGCCAGCCAGTCTATAGTGGGACTAAGTTCTCATTCATGAGTGGCCCTCCAAAATGTCTCACCACGCCACGCAGGGAATTCCTAATTAAACAGGTGGGCTAGATCTTAATTTCAGGGCTGAGACCACGCTACTCGAGCGGGGCCTGGGATCTTAGATTGTCCCTTCGGGGATCTCCGTCGGCTGATTAGCCCTGGCTTCCGACTCCCGAGGTGAGGTGTTAAAAAGGTAAGACAGTTTAAAGGTGTGGTTTGGTTCGTCGGTTACGAGTTAGTTGCTTGCAATATGTGCCTTGACAAGGTTCAGATTTTGAAATATGCACATAAAAGGAGACTAATACATGAATATCTCGTCATAATTTGACTCAACAACCTCCATATAATTATTGGTTATCGGAGGTTCGTCGGACTTATCAGGGGTCTGAGGCCCTCACTTCTCATTATTTGCAAGGACGTGATGTATCATGTGGCGGAGTGAAAGCCACATCATTTCCCTCTTTTTTTTGCTTCTTCGGCATACCCATCCTTGGTGTTCTTACCTCTCAGCCCTGAGACCCTCCGACCTACTGAATCCAACAACCTAAATACGCTAATTTCCCGTAAGGACTGGCTGGAGTTGGCCTAGTAAGACGGCGTAGAAGACCAAATAATTCAAAATATCCTGCAATGATATACGTCTTAGCCCCTGCCAATACTGTCGCTTTGAGGTTTTTCACCCCCGTCCTTAATCAGTGAACTAGTGTCGGATTTCGTGATGGGAAATGCGGAGTTACTGCACATAATGCGGAGACCCGGATGACCCCATATCAACAAAAATCCCCATGTAAAGTGCTCGAACATAATCACATGTTTATAGCTGGTATGAAACCATTGGTCTATTACCGGGGCTTATTACGCTTTCTATCCGGGATAACACCTCTAATCATCCAAAGTGGAGGAAGAAGTGCTTTTGGCCAGAACCATTGTCATCTACACAACTAGGCAACCGTGAACTGGTAAGAACAATTGAGTACCCATCCGGAGTACACTATTGGAGGGAAGTTATCATACCCATCAAGTCTTTCCAGTGTTCATCCTCCACAGCCTTCGAGTGATTGGTTTAGCCTTTTCACGCTCAAGAGCTGCTTTCCACATTGAGCGTGTGAGCAGAGCAAGAACAGCTGCCCACGCCCATGGCACAATCCAACCTGGGGGGGTTGCGTTAGCAAGAATATTGAGTGATTTCCCTACCCGCTAACCACGCTTTACTCACCAGTGACAAAAAGTACATCTACCCTGTGCAGGGTACCGGTCAAGGCTATGAGCACAACAGCCACCACCAATCCTGAAAGCCCCCAGGCCCAGTCCAGATGCTGTAGTAAGACACGGACTGGCCTGCTAGACTGATACCGAGCGTCCAGCAGCTGCCTAAACTGTTGTCCCTGTCCGCCATCGACTGCGGCGACGTCTTCCACGATGGTGTAGATCCCTGGCCGGACCAAGGCTCCTTTTTTCATTGATGAGACTCGGAAAGGGTATTTACCCCTGACCCGGACCATGACTGAGGCGTATAATAGTTGGCTGCTAATTTGGAGGATCAAGAGCGGCAAGGGTAGACTGATGAGTCGGACGGAAATGTCTCCAATCGCCTGGCCTGTACTAACGGCTACGATCATCAAAACAGCAATATAAACAAAACCTGAGAGGAAGTTCCATTGGAAGTAATCGAGCTACGAGATCGGACAAATGTTAAATGGCAGGTTAAATGGTCCAGGGTGTTAGACAAGTACTGACGTGATATCGTGCCGTGTTTTGCGGTCGACACGCCGAGTCTGGACGGATGAGCTGCCAGATTCGCCGAAACATTGCCAACACACTTCCCACGCCTATCATCGATGAAATAATTGCAAGAACTGCAGTGGAAGTCATTGTTAGAGATTATACGCCGATCGTGGTCTTTTGTATGCGGTGATAGGAGATCATGACATCTACCTATCCATATTTTTAGCAGAGCAACCTTTGTTAGAACAAAGTATAATATAACTGGTAGCAATCCGCTGCTGGTGAACAGAATAGCCCAAGTGGTTGCTATGGCTGTTCTATGTTCGCGGAGGTCCAGTGGAATCCTGGATATTTGATTCGGGTCCGCATTCTGGGGGGGACGTTGTCTTTCTTCCGGATCTATCAGCATCCTTCTGAAAATATATTGGGATCATGTGTATAGGCTAAGTTATTGTGATGCGTCCGCTGTGAGGTAAAGATATGAATAGCCATGCTGCCTGGTCGGTGGCTTCCTTAGGTAAGACAGAATAAGGCCCAGACAAAGGAAAAGGTAGGGAGGAAGGAATAAAGTCGCCGATCCTAACGGGTGTGCCAATTTCAGTTATTGAAATTGGCCGAGCGAGGTAGCCCGTTGAAGCGGCCTTTTTTGACTCGTGGTCGCCACCAGTCCGGTCGTGAACAACGGTGTGTTTTTGGCGCCGCAGTGGAGGGGTAGGAGAAAATTAAATAAGACAGTTGCGGGGCTTGAACAGCAAACAACACTCAGTCTTTGGCTGTCATTCTCCATTTCTTTGGGCGAAGCTTTTGCTTGGCTTTGTTTCGGTTGAAATGGCCCAAAACAAGAGTTCCAACACTCCATTCAACGATTGGCCTAATGATGCAGGCGTATGTATTACCTGATAGCAGGCACATCCCTTCGAAGAATCAGGCTCATTCTGGAAACCTGGCCGCTGATTTTTTTTTTTTTTTTTTTTTTTTCGCTTGGCAGTTTGAAGCGTCTATCGAGTTTCGCGAGCCCGTTGAACTACCAATAACCGGGTCAATCCCCTCGCATCTTGCCGGAACGCTGTATCGAATCGGCCCAGGGACGTACAAAGTCGAGGGCAGCAAATACCAGTTAAGTCACTGGTTCGACGGGTTCTCTTACCTGCACAGATTCCAGCTGGTGGCGCAGCCTATGGGAACATGCAAGGTATTCTATAACTCGCGAGGGCAGGTTGATGCGTTGATCGAGGAAGCACGCAAGTCAGGGACGTTAAAGGGCATTACATTTGGCCAGAAAAGAGATCCATGTGACGGCATCTTTCAAAAGGTGAAAGGTTTCTTTCGCCCCCCGTTTGAACATCAAAGCCCTGGGCTTGTCAATGCGGGTGTCACGGTTCATGCCAATGTATGTTCACTTTGTATAGTTTGGCGTTTCCCAAGCTCAGTCTCGGAGAGCGAGTTGTCCCATGGAATCTGGTCGTGCTAACGTAGCAGGCCCCAGGTGTGCCCCATGACCTAGCAGTCCACAGTTCCTCCACCTCATTCCGCACCCTTACTTCTTTAACGGATGCCAATATACTGAAGCACGTAAGTTTATTCTTTGTTGGCCACGAAGCCACGCCTGCCTGAAAGAGAACCAAGCTGACCCAGTTGGGCGCGAAAACCCCCAGATCGACCCTGAGACTTTGGAGCCATTGGGGGTCACTCGTCAGGATGGTCTGCACCCTGATCTTAAAGGCCCGCTTTCATGCGCTCATGCCGAGTTCGATGTTGCGACAGGGGACCTGTACAACTACAACCTAGACCTGGGAAGATACGCAACCTATCGATTATTTCGAACATCTGCCGTGACAAGTAAGACGGAGATCATCGCGACCATTACAGGCCCGGGCGTCAAGCCTGCGTACCTTCATTCATTCTTTCTGAGCGAGGATTATGTGATTCTCTGTATTTGGCCAGCCATCTTTGGTGTGGGCGGAATAAAGATTCTTTGGGAAAGAAACATGGTGAATGCCCTACACTTCGACCCTAATCTACAAACGCGATGGTATGTTGTCGACCGGAAACAGGGCAGAGGCGTCGTGGCCACTTATTTGTGCCCAGCGTTTTTCAGCTTCCATACTATTAACGCATGGCAGAAGGAAAACAGTGATGGCACGACAGATGTCATGTGCGATATAATCCAATACCCTACAGACGAGATGATTCAGCGCGGATACTATGACACTATGGTCTCTACAGGCCCAGACGTGACCAAGTACTACGGCAGTGAAGCCTCCCGGCCCAGACTAGTCCGTTATCGCCTGCCAGGTGTACCCAATGAAGGGCAGCTCGAGACACCCGCCGGCAGTGCTGATCTTCCCAACGCAGAAGCCCAGCTGACGGTTGATGACGACTGCATCGGTGATCTCCCCACGATAAACCCGAAGTTCAAGACTAAGAAAACGCGATATGTGTACAACCTCGTCAACCAGGGAAAGGTAGGCTTCCAATAACTCCCATGCACAATTTCGACATACAGCTGATGCTGAGCTTCTCCAGTCCTCTTTTTTTGAAGCCATCGCAAAAGTCGACCTCGAAACACAGGGATATCAGCTCTGGAGTCAAGAAAGGCATACACCTGGAGAAGCAATCTTTATTCCCGATGGGATTGGTGATACTGAAGATGCTGGATATCTTCTTAGCGTTGTCTTGAACGGTGATACGGGCACGAGTTATCTTCTTTGTCTCAATGCGCGAGACATGACAGAGGTTGGGCGTGCTGAAGCACCATCAGCGATTGGATTCGGCTTCCATGGATCTCACTACCCTTCTGCCACCTAGGCTGGCCTGTATTGTGAGTTAATCACGGCGATATCACCAGGAAAGCAGGTCCTCTGATGGCAAGTTGCTCAATAAGAAAACGCTCGGGTGTTTCTTGGAGGGACACAGTGTCCAGACCACTGTTTGGCTCGTTATATACAAAATGGAAGCATTGGCGGTTCATGCTACCTCGGGGCCAAATGGTGGAAACCTTAGGTGTGAACAATACGGAAAGATATAATCACTATAGAAAGTTCGGTTCTATATACACTGCATCAGCCCAAAGCGACAGTATGTTCAGTGATATAGGATGAATCCCGGAGAACGAACATGTCGTCAATGCTTAGATAGGTCGAGGATAGAAGCCCTCCAACTGATGATGATGATGATTTAGTTACTATATAGTATTTAGCGGCCGTGGCTCACCGCCGAGGCGGTGACCCACCATCCCCGATTGGGGCAAAGGCCGCCAGGGGGTAAGTCCTGGGTGTCTCTAACTAGCTGCTAGTTCTAATTTTATGTACATGTAGGGGACTTTGGCGCGTTTACATAGCTGCCGTAATCAGAAGGAAGAAGAGGGCCTGCAGTAGCAGGTGAAGAGATAATACCAGCTACATGGGTCCACCTACACTCCATGACTGATTCTGCCTCCACTGCGTATTTTTTTTTTTTTTTTTTTTAAGAAAAGATAAGGAATAAAAGAGAAAGATATGCGGTCTCAGTCTTGCTGAGATTGGGGGTGTCGTGGGCAGATATCCTCAAAGAAACGGGTCTCAGATAGCCAGGCGGCTAGCTTAACTGCGCCTTTCG
>ML732357.1:0-61243 GCA_009176345.1 Aspergillus leporis | reverse complement strand
TTCTCCCTTCCCCCACCCGATTGGATCGGCTCTTTCTCCGCAACAAAATTAGCACGTTCTAACTTGACAACCATGTATATGTATAGGTCGCTTGTGAGACCGCCACCAAGACTGGTATGTCATTATTGATTCTCTATTATGTCTATAAGATATATAAATATTTTTTTTATCATGACGAATTACTAACCAATGTCCAGGTATGATCATGGTATTTGGTGAAATCACTACCAAGGCCCAGCTTGACTACCAGAAGATCATCCGTGGTGCCATCAAGGACATTGGTTATGATGCCTCCGAGAAAGGCTTCGACTACAAGACCTGCAACGTCTTGGTTGCCATTGAGCAGCAGTCCCCTGATATTGCCCAGGGTCTCCACTACGAAGAGGCTCTCGAGAAGCTTGGTGCTGGTGACCAGGGTATCATGTTCGGTTATGCCACCGACGAGACCCCTGAGCTCCTGCCTCTAACCATCCTTCTCTCTCACAAGCTGAACAAGGCCATGACTGATGCTCGTAACGACGGCTCTATCCCTTGGCTCCGCCCTGACACCAAGACCCAGGTTACCATTGAGTACGCCCACGACAACGGTGGTGTCAAGCCCCTGCGTGTCGACACCATTGTCGTCTCTGCTCAGCACAGTGACGATGTCTCCACTGAGGAGCTCCGTGCCGTTATCAAGGAGAAGATCATCAAGAAGGTCATCCCTGCCAACCTCCTCGACGACCGCACCATCTACCACATCCAGCCTTCCGGCCGCTTCGTCATTGGTGGCCCCCAGGGTGACGCCGGTCTGACCGGCCGTAAGATCATCGTCGACACCTATGGTGGCTGGGGTGCTCACGGCGGTGGTGCTTTTTCTGGAAAGGATTACTCTAAGGTCGACCGTTCCGCTGCCTACGTTGCCCGTTGGGTTGCTAAGTCCCTGGTCCACGCCGGTCTTGCTCGTCGTGCCCTTGTCCAGCTCTCCTACGCCATTGGTGTTGCTGAGCCTCTGTCCCTCTTCGTTGAAACCTACGGTACTTCCGACAAGTCCTCCGATGAGCTCGTCCAGATCATCCGCAACAATTTTGATCTCCGTCCTGGTGTCATTGTCAAGGAGCTCGACCTTGCTAAGCCTATCTACTTCCAGACTGCCAAGAACGGTCACTTCACCAACCAGAACTTCTCCTGGGAGAAGCCTAAGGCTCTCAAGTACTAAGCGTGTCCTTGTGACCGCATAATTATCATTCTGTTACGAATGTGATGAATTTGCTTTGTTTTCAACAACTCAAAGCATGAGCATAGATATGTCAGAAAAGCTTTGTTCCATATTTTCCTTATAATATTTGCATGATCGTCTATACACGACGGGTTTGGCGGGATAAATTCAACAT
This sequence comes from Aspergillus leporis, assembly GCA_009176345.1. Classification (NCBI taxonomy): domain Eukaryota; kingdom Fungi; phylum Ascomycota; class Eurotiomycetes; order Eurotiales; family Aspergillaceae; genus Aspergillus; species Aspergillus leporis. The sequence goes on along the minus strand of ML732357.1, from coordinate 59,870 downwards.
GATACCACTTTCAACTTATGGGAGGGATGTTACGGCGTTATCCGGAAGCGAAAGACTTCAACACACTGCCTCCTCAGGCTTGGCATTTGTGGACTACCAGCCTATACGCGGGTCCGCACAAAGTTTGTGGACGCTTGTCGCAAGCTGTGCTTCGGGCGAGTGTCCGAGAGGAGATGATTTCTCTCTATGTCCGGCGGCTTTTCCCCGGTCATAGACATGCTAATCTAAACATTAGCAATATAGAGTAATGAACAATGATATATTCATATGATCTCTAACCGTTCTAAATAAGTAAACCATGTGTTACAAATGTAGGTACGTCCCATCATGTAGTCTGACCTCTCGCCCTCTGGCATGTAAACCCTAAATAGTACCAGTGACAACCACCATATGGAACATTCCACTGCGTACCCACTTGAGAAGTTGAGGTTTTCATTCAACCAACAGAAACAGTTGAAATTGTCCTGGGGACGTAATCTAATTATTGTTCAATATAACTTGATTTTATATTTAAGGGGTTCTTACAATCAATCTTCCATGCACAGGGACAAAGTTGTCTGGGACTTGTGACGCGTGCCGCCAAGACGGCAATTTAGTCGCGTCCTTCGCGGGTCAACATTTTTGGTGGTACAGTACATGCATAGTATTTATTACCCTAACAATCGGTATCAAATCATTCTAATACTCAATTCGTACCTACCGGGTCGCTCTTTGCACGTATCTTCTGTCAGGTTGAGCCTTTGGCTATACTCATCCTTACTGCCCGCAAGTACATGATGTATGTTTAAGCCGACGCGTTCATGGCCTCGCGTGCTTTCTTCGACGCCCTCGATCCTATCTCATTAAATCCCCTTCAAGAGGCTGCCACCAACCCGCTCTCAAAGAAGCGCAAAACATGTCATATCTCCAGTGACTGGGCGATTCAGACCATCAGCATCCGGGTAAGCTCTCACAGCTCGGCTTTTTTCCAGACAATTGATTACTGACTGTCCAGGCCCATGCGGCGTCCTTATCTGATGAACCTTACGTTTTAGAACCAATCGCCGTTGTCCCGCGCCGTCGACTACCGTTCTCATGGTTGGACTGCTCTCCCACGTTACTATCGGAAATACAGCCCGGTAGCTTATTCGTCGCAGATATCCCGGTTCTGGAGCGAACGGAGCCGGTCGTGCTGGCGGTAAGGCTGGCGTCCGATGGCGGGCTCTATATCGTTGAGAGAGTCAAGAAGGGGATATTTGCGCTTTCTAAGCTAGCTCATGGTGTGGAAGAAGGAGATATCCGTGTTGCCGTGAAGGGATGGAGCCCATCTGTGACGGAGGAGGCTCCTCGGCGCAAATCTATGATCGAGGGGAGTGGCGACTGGTGGCTCATGGCGCAGATTGAAGATCCTGTCACAACTTCTCAGTTTGCGGCCAAGCGGACTAAGTTTGATGTCTCTGTTGTTTTCGGGGTTGTGAGAGATAATGTGCCGATGCAGGATGTGTCGTCGGTGGATTTGATAGAAGGTATGAGTCAGTCTTTGGCACCTCATTTGGCTTTGGAGAGGGGCCCTAGCTCTGATGTGATTACACCCATTGCGTTGGGTGATTCGCAGGGGTGTAGTGGCGTGCTATCTAATGATGATGTTCGCACTGAGCCTGTCAATATTGAGTCCCTTCAGTCACCGCAGGAGTTGTTGGATAACCTCAGGGAGCAGTATTTACAAGCTCTCTACATCTCGAAGGTATGTTTGGCTTTGCGTGTGCATTCTGGTTCTGGTCTAACTTTGATAGGCGTCTGTGGCCTACTTTGCCAAAGGCCCTCTGGCGCGTTGTCGCACAGCTTTTCAATCGCCCGACGCGGGGTCTGCTCGCCCTGCGGACCTCATTGAGTTCTATCGAGAGGCTGTTCTTACGGCTAAGAAAATGGATCTCAAGTATCGGGAGACACTACCTTCAGCCCTTAAAGACGCCATACTCAGTATTTCTGATGATGATTCGGCCTTGAAGAAGAGAAAGACTAAGAAGAAGCTGGGCAAAAATGGGCTTTACTCCGAAGAAGAGCAATTCATCCGGAAATGGTGGAAAGATCGAGCGCTTGCAGACCAAGGTGTATCAACCGAGACGTCGCGGGAAGCGGAGCTAAAGAAGCACATTGCTGATCTACGGCTTCGGGAAACTCAACTACAGATCCTCCTCATCCTAGAAACAATGGCTCTGGAAGCTGCTATGACTGGTGAAGCAAAGCCTTCTGAGAATGGTGACGGCCCCGGTAAGACGAAGAGCTCAAAGCCTAAGAAATCACAAAATCTAAAGGTTATGCTGGAACTGCATCTCGACCGGCTGTGCATTTGGCATGCTGTTAGTTTCGACGATATTGCGGTTTCTGAGCCAGTCAAAGTCTACGAGAACAATGATTCGGCGGGAAAGAAGCTCGAAAGTGATGCCGTTCGTGACTTTTGCACGGAGGTAATCATACCATTCTATGCTTCTCGCCTGCCAGATAAATGCAAATCGATCACACGGAAACTCGGGTTTTCTAGCTCAATATCGCCATTCCCCAAGAAGCCCCCACCGAAGCATATGCCTCGGACAGAACCCGGGACGATCATTGAACGACAACCGTCACAGAAGCATCCCCGTCGCACATTGCAACGTGTGCTGACGGATGAGCAGACAGCCTCTCAAGGACGACGGCAATCATTGAGCCGCTCTAACACTGTCCCGTCACAGGCCGAGCGGGATTCAATAGAACCTTTGCTACCTAGCTTGAGTGCCAGTGTACGGGGCGGTATACAGAAGGCCAAACGCGTTGAAAATCGCGAAGTTGACCTTGATGCCGTGGCCCGGCAGCACGAGACCAAATTGAAGAAGGTGCAGATGCTGATGGATCAGAAGAAAGAGCTCGACGCAGCTATCCATGCACTTCGAAAACCGAATCGGGAACTCGTCGCCAAGGACATCGCAGAAGACGCTGTTAAGAGACGCACGCGCACTAGCGGTAGCGCGAGGAAACCCAAGAATCCCGTCCGAAACCCATTTGGCCAGGGTGTGCAAGTCGCAGCCACGCCGAAGGGCAGTCGAAAGAGGGACGCAATCATTGGCCTCCCCCCACTTCCTCGAAGCATGTCCTTGCATTCCTCTACCAAGCCTAAGGACTCGACTTTCTTTGGAGGCGACGGATCACCCCAGATGGTAATCCCCGGTTCGACAATGCGACCCAAATCATTTTCTGGTGATCCCAGCTCCAGAGATGACAACGCGATCCAGGAAACCCCATCGCGACGGCCAGCTCAGCAGTTTAGATCATTTGACGGATCGGGGACAGCAGGCATGGCCGAACCTCCCCTTTCTTCCGGGAACCTCTTCCGCGTACCTCGGCGACCGGCGCCTCGGTCGACTGAGATGGCACCGTCAACGCCCGTCGCATCCCGACACACGAATGCGTATCAATCAAACGTGGCCGCTGAGCCGATCAGTTCACTTGTGATGGAGACTCCACCGAAGCAAAGCCTAACAGTGCCAATTATCCAGGCTGATGGCCCGGAGACGGCCGCAGATACTCCAGTGAAAATACTAGGGACACCGGTCAAGAGCGCTGCGAGACTAGGCGTTCCCGCAACGACGACGACGGTGCCGGTGACACCCGAGAAATCAATCTATGCGCACTTGGGATGGGACGATGATGACGATCTTGGTTTGTAGGCAGGCTATCATTTGTGCTTAGCGGGCGTTTACCGGTAGATTGGGCATGATTGCAGTTTACCTAGTAACTAAATATAACTATTATGGACATGAACATGGAAACAATTGTCAACACAAGTGTCATCTTCCTTTTTCAACGATCTTATTTTCTGAAGTGTATAAGCTAGACCTCCAACGGGAACAGATCAACATCGACACCGCTACGTGTTCTTAAAAGGAAAGCCCATAGAGGCACAGAGTACATACATACATACATGCATACAATGAATGATAGATAGATCATGCCATGTATGGCCCCAAAAAACCACACATACCACACCCCCCACTCAACGAAATTGGCCGTGTCCCCATGTTATTTACTAGGTCGATCCCCAAGAAATAACTGTGTTCACATGAGCCTCCCTCACCGAGATCGACTAACTCGCTCTAAGCACAGCCATACCTACATACATATGTGTAAATACCACTTAAAAAAAAAAAGGTTCAGGCCATGCGACAACGCATCCTCATTTAAAAAACAGCCCTTAATAATCAACCCAACATAAGTTAACCTATTTAGTTGACCTAGCTAATAAATCCGAGTCCCCTAGTCTCGTCAAGTCAAACATTCTGTCTCGGATACTTCCGTATGTACGTAACTATCCTAATAAACAAAAGAACATACTCACTCTACTTTCAAAGCTGAACTGAGTAGAGTAAGACTAGTCAATATTGGAAGGGGTCCATATTAATTGACAACACTGCCCCCTCGAAGTAACTACTACTACTCCATACATGAGTAATTTCCCCACAAGTACAGGGAAAAAGAAAAAGAAAAAGAATAAATGCAAATCAGACTAAAAATATATGCGGGAGAAAGGCAAGGGTTGGACGACGATTATCCCATCCCCACATTTATCCCATTACTCAGGTCGGCCCTCAGGGAAAAGGAAGGAAGCACTACTATTTTGTTTAGATGCAAACGTGGGTTGTGGAGAGGGGAGTGCACCTATCAAGTTTCGCCGTTGTGCAGATCAAGGGCCAGGTACGACGCGTGATTACGGATACTGTGGATGTTGGTTTCTGGGTCCTTTTGGTTATGTGGGGGGTGAGTGAGGGTGTTGTCTGTTTGAGTCATTGGATTTGGTTTATTCTACTCAAGGTTGTTGTTGTTGGGAGTTAGTTTACTTGGGGTTGGAAGAGATTGATGTACTGTGGGAAGGGAATTGTGTTTTGTTGGATGTTTTGAAATTTTTGATGGTTATATATTATTTTGAATTTGTTTCCGTCTTTTGACTGTGAGATGATGGAGGACTTTTTCTATTAGATACATGATGACAAAGACGGTGGTGGTTGTTTGTTTCCTTGTGAAACACCTGATAAAACTCCTGATCCTGCTGTGCTTGCGCTTGCCACGCCGGTATGAATATGTGTATGAGAAATGAAAATAAGAAATTCGTTATGTCGTAGATTCGTTATTATGCGTACTTTTTTGTGTTTATCCGGAGGATATGGAGTCCGGGTACGCTGGTCGTAGGAGAGAGGATAATATGCGTAGAGGTATAGAGAGAGAGGGCTGTCGATCAATTACCCAGCAATGCGAACAGGTATGCACTGGGCAGGTGACGGCCAAAAGTGTTTCGTCTTCTCGAGACAACTGCGGCCCTTTTCCAAAAGTCCCTTTTCCTCCCTCTCCTTATCAGCCGAAGGAGACGTAGGATCAGCCTGATCGAAAGTAACAGTGAAGGTGACCTGGGCAGCCTCTTTATCATCGTAATTCCCATTGGCCGCCTCCTTAGCCTTCGTCTCCATATCCTTCGACTCCTTCTCAGCAGCATTGGACTCTTTCTTCAGAGAGTCGAGCTTAGCCTGCTTCAGATCGCGCTCGCTGTCTTCCTCTTCCTCGGACTCGTCATCCTCCAATTCGAACGAGTTGATCCGAGTCGTCATGTCCTTCTGCGCCCACTCCATCGAGATAACGTGCAGGCGAAAGTGGCCGAGACACCGTCTGATGTCTGGGTCTGGGGCTGTGGCCTCACGGGCTAGTTTCTGCCGCGAGAGGGTGGTGAGCTTGTAGGGGAGGGAGGACTTGTCGGCGAGGGGGGGCCAGCGCTTGTTCATGGAGGGGTTGTTGGAGGAGAGAGGAGAGGAGGATGCCTTTTGGGGCACGACGTCGATTGTTGCTACGGCCATTTTTGGCTATTGGCCTTTTGCTATGGTTTTCTTCTTTCTCTTTCGGATGTTTCGTTGGGTGATTTTTTGAGAGCCAATTGAGGCTGGTTGGTAATGGTTGTTGTTGGTGGGTTTGCGCGAATGTCAATTAGATATTATTTACGACACGCGATTGAATATTAGAGTAGCTCTGAATATTGGAGAGTGAGGAAGTGTGGGAAGTTTTAAAAAAAAAAAAACTAAAAAAAATCTGGGAAGAGAAGAGAGGAACTGCCAGAGGGGGGATAGTCTTAAGAGAAAGCTCAGCACCACACCGGATGGGGCCAGAATGGGAAAATCAGCAGAGGGAAAGCATGGAAAACTAGTCAGGTAATAGTTTTCGGCCTAGACTTCCAGGACCCAAGAACTGTGTTGCGTAGTACGGGAGACCCCAAAACAGAAACCCGGCCTGCTGACCATCTGATCTAGCAGATTCTGCAAGCGGTTGATCCAATGAGTTCTAGACCGCCGAGACCTGCCCCCAAGTCGACTTACTCTTCTTACCCCTCGGTTGTACCCTACAAACGACCACGGAAAGGATACCAGGAACCTAGTTCATTATTGATGATTTGATGCTATGAATTGATCCCTTTTTGTCAGGGACTTTTTCGTCCACCTTAACCTACCCCATCGTTCTTTGGTGTTGGTGAAGGCGTGACTCTGGTCTCCCAGGAGAAAAAGGGTTGCGTACCGGTCGACTCCACTACAAAAACAGGGCGGCCAGCTGACCTTTGTTGAGTGGGCCCGGGTCTGTCGGCATCCATGGAATGTTCCACGCCGGGGAGGCGTTAGGTGCACTCTACTCGTGAATGATTATGAAAATTCTTTTTTACAATTTCATTGTTGTTGTGCGTTTGCAGACTCAAGTCGTTACTTCTCGACCGAGTAATGCAATTTTTTTTTCCAAACGTTGCAGTTCAACATCGAATGCGGTTATATGACTCAGTAAACCAGAAAGAAAAAATACCATAGGTAGGGAAATAATTCAACACTCAGGCGGTACCCAGAAAAAAGCAGGGATTGCGCAGAAGAAGAATCGAACGATTGAGTCAGGGATTCTCACGTGCAACCAGCTTCCCATTGGTCAACTTTTGCGGGGTCAAAAATGAAGGTTAGTCTCGTTACTATCCAGAGTAACGCTAGGCGTAAATAGTGATAGTATAGCCCTGATAAGGGTTGCACCAAACCTTAGTAAGAATCTTAATCACTGACTAAGGGGCGAGACCGAGTGGAGTCCAGGTCCGGAGAGGAACCATTGGAGGGAATACGACGAGACTATTGATGCTGTGTTACCAGAGGCACTCTTCTTTGCTACTTTATCGCATTTACAGTTATCTTAAGTGTAGCATGGAGTTGTACTCCGTGGGGTGCGATATCAACATTGTCAGTCCACTTTTTTTGTTCTATTTTGCCTCGAGATAGTGTGTTGATAAGTTTAACTTGCCTGAGAATGATCGATCATAAATGATGTAATAGTCGCCCCATCGGAGCCGTCACACAATTGACTTTGGATAATGCCACTGTCAATGATGAACCATGATTTCATGGTCCGTCATTCAATTGTGATAAGGTTTCTATGATGCTTTTTATTGCCACAAGTCGTCACGTCCCCCTCGGTTATTATCATACACGACAAGCATTCGGAACTGGGGAAGGGACTAGGGCAAATAAGGCAATTCCGTAGATCATGATATTCCAACGCCTGATGTGTTGCCTATCCGGGGGATATTCGTCTGAGGGTAATGGAGGTTCTATTATTGGGGTCTTGTTGCCCTTTAAATTGAAGTGAGAGGTCGACCCTGTCTTTCCGCATCATCGAAAGCGGAGAAGGTGAACGGCGAAAGAAGACGAATTGCTCGCGAATATTTCTTTTCAAAGACGAGGCATGGCCGGTAAGCTGCATGTTGAAGGCCTCTTCTCGAGTCTGAATTGGGAGTCGGCATCCCCAGCAAAGTGAAGATGAAGCTCCCATCTGTTCTGAAGTTCTGAAGAGAGCAAGATAGGGGTAGACCTATCACGTTAAGACAGGTTTAGCCTCAGGGTCCCAGGGCCCAAGGTGGCAACTGTAGATCAAGATCTTATGTCACGATCATCAGCTCTCTTTATGATTCGGACCGGTAATGTCCGTACCCCAAACGAATAAGTGAAAGCATCCCATGGTGTAGAATTTGGTGAAAGGATGGCCATATTGAAGCTGCAGTCGTAAGGAACGTAGCATTGAAAAACTGCTCGAGTGAAATAGACTGAGATCACCATTCCGGATAAGGTTTCCCTGAACCATCAACCGAGCTTAAGATAATAAAATTATACCTAACGTAACAGCCTCATCGATCAATCGTTCATCCACTAACCCCTCCTCCCCCCTTCGAAACAACCCTCCGAGGTTCACTTGCTGATCAAGCTGAGACCATGGCGTGTTCTACTATACCATCGGATGTTCTCTCCCAGTTCTATACAGCTCTACGGATTCTCGTCACTGTAGTATTCTTTAGCCTTGCAAGAGAACCTCCCGCATATTTGGTTCAGATTGTTCAACGTTTTTCTGGTACAAACATTGCTTTGCTGCCTTGTTTCTTCGTCCTTCTTATTCCCTGCGTTCTTCGTCTAGTAGCACGACAACTGCCACGTGGTGCGCCTAAATATGTCGATGAGAGTGTCTATACGAACGATGTGGAAGTGGGTGAGCGGATGGAAGGTGGGATGAGCGAGTTTGGCAGCGATGTTACAGTTACTCAAGATGTCTGTCTGGGCGACGGGGCCGGCGACAGATTCGAAAAGTTTGAGAGGAAGGATATAGGTCCCGGTGACAGAACAGCTGGTGAATGCCAAGACGAAGGAGATGCTGGTGAAATATCCAGTCAAGAAACTACTGGCGGCGTCGGCTTGCATGAAGAAGACGTCGATGAGGGGGTGATCAATTCAAGAAATGACTCAATACCTAGTAAAGAAACTAGTCGCAGGATCGGTCTGTATAAAGGAGATATCGACGAGGATAAAAGACAAGGAGGGAACGATATAGTGTGTGGTGATGAAATCACTCGCGCTGTCGATCCGAATGAAAGAGACGTTGAGAAAGGCGAAACGCTTGAGAAAAAGCACATTGGACCTTGTGAAGAGTCCCCAGACAGTATTGATCAGAGGAGCGATGGAAACACTCAAGACTATACACACAAATCATCTTCAACTCCACAGGCTCCTCCTTATGACGCACCGACAGAAAAGAAGCATTGTGCACACTGGGACACTGCGCCTGGAAACGAATTGTACAGTTCGAGAAAGACAAAGATGTTCGAGTCAACACATGTTGCGCTCGAAACCAAGACACGGCCTCCATGGGCTTTGTGATAACGAGGAATCAAAAGGACTCAAAATGAACACAGCATGTACACTAGTCCCAGTAAATCCCGCGAACATAATGCACCTTCGGCTAGTCTCCATGATGCTGCCGTTGCCCCATATAGTTGCACATGAATCAAAGATGAGAGATTCAGGGCTGCACTATCTCGGGTAATTGCATGAAACAGGAAAGAGATGTTCCAGTCTTGAACGCCGGATGCCAGTACCCAACCAGAGTCATCATAGATGGAATACATAGCGAGCGGGTCATCCGATGCACATGTTTAGCCAGTCTGTGTGTATACAGTATCAGGATCAGTTGCCGCGTGCAGGTCCGTGCATGAGGCTGCACTGACCTATGATATCTGCAAAGGTGACGGGTAGGTTTATCATCCCGGCAGTGTATATATGCAGATACTTGAATGTGATGTTTATTCTCTCTCTTATCGTTAGTTTCAAAGATATCTACAACTACTAGCTGCGTCGCACAGTTGACACCAATACCACCACCAGTTCACCCGCATGTCGGACAAACATTACAGTCCAAACCAGTCTAGATGGCTTTGAGCACCCGGGTTCGGTCCCTGCAAGATACAGATCACCGGCTAGGCTAGACCAACTGTTTCTTCGTGTCTGTGGTCTGGTCTGGCCTGCACCTAGTGTGGAGCTGTTCTGGTGATGACTTGCATACCATTTCCTTGTCTGAGACTGTTTAATTGCTTGGCACCATGAATGACCTCCAATGATTTTACCCATCCCAGACCTCCCCGGTTATCGTCCGTTGTTATCTCCCGAAGGACATGGGTAGGTTACGCTGCACCTAGCAGGGAAAGCTTGAATCATAACATGTCGGTTGCATACGAAAAAGAAAAGAAAAGAAAGAAAGAAAGAAAGAAAAAGAAAAACGCGCGATACACAGCCCCGATAGTAAAGGGACGTCTGGGGGTTGTTCAACCACAGAACATGCAGCGTCTGAAAAGGGTCTCATCCGCAGACTGTTGATGTAGGAGGCGTGGATTAAGATTCACTGGTGAGTAGGACCAAACGGCGCAGAGGGAACGCCGTGCATAACTGCCAGTATTGTGCTAGGGTTGATCTTGATGTTGAGGGATGTGGGATCGATGGCTATCTTGATGGCGCCATGTTTTTCCAGGACCTCACCATCCGGCATCAGAGTGGGAGAGAGGGACCGTCATGCATGCTGCTTACCAGCAATGTACTGTAAGTTACTTCGAATATCAACGCACGGCCCTCAGTGATCAGCCCCTACTGTAGTTCCCGCTCAAGTGACCTTTCGGTTCAAAGTCAATCCGTTGTTGGCGTTGGTCAGCTGCCCGTTGGAATGCCTGGGCTCTGTGGCTTTTGTACTCTGGGTAGCCTATAGGGTTCGAGGATGTCCCTGGGGCCTTAGGTCTCTGGTGGGCAATGAGGGATTCCTCCGGGCGATCCAAGTATTTCAACATGAAGTGTATCCGTGTAGGCAGATGTAACCGTTGTGATGGAAGATATTTTGGCCACTTCGGGATGGTTTCCGATTGTTTCTGGTCTCTTGTCTCACCTTCGGTCGGGTGTCTAGGATGGTTATACTCATTAACTTTATTGCTTGAATGCAACCTACTGGACAAGTGGAATATTACGGAAGAGCTGTCCCTGTCAAATACAGTTAATTGTTTGGTAGATCGTGTCCATGCTTCTCATTAGCCCTAATTAGGAAGTTACTTAGATTCCTCAATAATTACTAGCTAAATGCATGTATATACTACGTAGGAATATACATAGTCCATATATCAATGTGTGTGCGTGTGAAGCTTTACTCGGTTGCACAAGTTTAATTTAAAATAAATAAACCTATCATCAACTGGTGACCCCTTGATGCCATCTACCCATTTTTCTCCCATCTGGATATCTCCGATGTCCACCACAGATAGACACTGTAGCATAAGTGGCTCTTCCAGTAATGGATGTGACATTAGATATGTCTTTTGAGATCCACCATGCTGGCCATCAGAGGGAATGGCCAACGATCTCCACATTATTTATAGGGCCACGTAGGATTGTTATCTTATAGCAGTGCTGATAATGATCATTATTCCTAAAGCGATATGTGAAGGAATGAGTTGCCACCGAGCTTAGAGACAGTCAATTACTAATTAAGCCATGACAATACCATACCATATGGTCGATCATCAATCAGAAGAAGCGAGGAGAAGCGCGTGTCTTGTGATTGGTCTTGAAGCGGAAAGGCGTGAGATTCCATCAGAAACAGGAAAAGCAGATCAGTAAATCAGACTACAATTGATTACAACAATAATAACACTTGTTATCATACCTTTGGAATTGATTGCGATATCTTGTTTTAACAGGAATAAACAATAAATGGCAATAATAAATATAGGAAAGGAAAGGGAGCAGATGGTGACTTAAGTACTTTAACCTCAATTAGAGAGAGAGTCTTAGAAAAAACTTGGCCCTTTATCATCATCCACTCTCCTCCAGACTATTCCTTTTTCTTGTCCCATATCATTACAATTTCCCATGGTATTGTCTCTGTATCACTGAAATTCCATTGCTTTCAACTTTTGTCTCATTTATTGTCCCAGTGATCTAGTGAATCACTGACTTGAACTTGCCGAAAACTCAGACACCACGCAGGGCCTTGGGTCAGTATCTATAGTGAGGATCTCCCGGACCATCCATCACTAGTGAGTCTCTAGTAGACACACTAGAAGAAAGTAATCACTGACCAATGACTAGAATCTTGGTGATGCGTTGACCTCGTCCAACCTTGGGAAAGCATCCAGAAAGCCATTCATTCCAGGGACTAATCTGCAACTAATCAAGTCCATGAGTGGTTGCTGTCATCGTCAGCAGCACTTAGCGCAGTTGATTAATCTCGATATCATTGGTTTCTGCAGCTTCTATCTAGACAGTCTGCCTTGTTTGACTGCGAAACTATCATTCATTCCATACAAGCCACAACCGCCGCTCTAGGTATCTACCTCCCCCCCTCGTGTTTGACTTGCCCCGTGCACTCATAGTTCACTAAAGCCCCCAAGAAGAGGATAAAAGAAAAAAAAAGAATTGACAAATTGACAAATTGACAAACCAAACCAGACAGACCTTATTCTCGAAATCACTTTCTGAAAGTGATATCACGGCTGTCAGATCCATTTTGTCCCGGGGGGAACAGCGGCTCTGTCCGAGTGCCAAATCCAAGGATTGCCCCGCGGTGGTTCTGCGACATATTTCCAATCTATCCAGTATGACTTACTTTTTATTCTCTATGCTTTTGACTTTTATCAGGGCCATTAATTGAATTCCAAATCAACAATAGTTATTGTTTTTTCTTTTTCTTTTTCGCTTCATGCCATTTCATTTCTCCCTCTTCCCCTCTTACCCAATTCATTTCCACGAATGGATGGGCAGATGAATTAATTCATTGCTACCTAAGGCTGATCCACGTTATCGCGCCTCATTCTTCGTCGGGGTCGTTATCGTCGCCGAGAGTCTCTTGATTCCGCCCGCGCTATCGATATCAAACCCCGTTCGTCCATTGCTTGGTCGATCGATCTGATCTAAACGTCAATTCGTTCCCTTGCTCTTCGTTTATAATCCTCCGGATCGGTTAAATTGGGTTTGCGAACTGAGAACAGAGGAAGGAAAGAAAGAGAGAGAGAGAGAGAGAGCGACTACTTCCAATCTACTACTCCAACCGCTACTGCATTCCGCCGTGAAGTCGAGAGAGGAATCGGAGCAGAGCGATTGTGCAGGGGTTGGTTTTTCATAACGACCGATGCTCATCCAGCACGCACTAAATTAGTCGTCCGTCCATACGTCCGCGCTACCCGATCGTCCACATGCTGTGTGCATGCCTGGTCCAGTGTTATTGAGTGGAAGAATAAATCCTCGACGAATGCTAGATTAGATTAGGTAACGAATGAGAGAGTGATTGGAAGTACTACTCCGTAAGTCCGTTCATTTTCTTTTCCTCTATTTTTTGATTTTATTCTATGTTATTTTATTTATTTATTTTTCTCTTCTATTTTGTTAACTGTTCGAGGGGCGCGTCATCATACGTGTTCTGTCTATTTCTTATTTGACCCCTCTATATTAAAATTTGTTGCCTGACTTTGGGTTTTTCCCTTCTTTTTTTCTTTTTTTCTCTCCTTCTCTTTTTCTATTTTGTTTTATTCTCTGCAAGAATATCCCGGTGATTAGGGTAATAATTATTGCCCTCCGTCCCGATTGTTTTTGGGGGGGATCATCAATGCACCCGCTTTGGGGGGAATCCGTGACCGAGCAGCTCTAGCCAATGAGAGCGGGTGTGGCGCCGCCTCCCGCCTTGCGCTGTGATCCTATCGCTCACACCCTTCTCGACCACCCCCCTCTTCAGCTATCGATTCCTCAGTAACCCTTTCATTTTCCCTCCCTCTTTCATCATCTGTTGTGATTTTATTTTTCATTTCCTGGGACCCCCCCTCCCTTTCCTTTTTCTCTTTCCCAGTCCCGACTCCAACTTTCGTCCCCACCCGAACTGCTTGTTCTGGTTTGTCTCCCCCTTCCCTCTAACCCAATGATCCATCGGTTCTTGCTGCCTTGCACACCAAAATACACATTGTACACACAGACACCACAGCCCGTTGGTCACACATAACCCCAGTCTGGTGTACCCACTGATCGGTTCCATCAAACGTGAATCATCTTCAAGTGTTATCTGCTTGACACAAACTCTCCCCCTTCTTCTCCAAGCCTTAGTATCTTCTTCAACCCGCCGGGTGACAAGTACTTTCTGCAGGCAGGAACCTTGGGAATAGAAGAAAACCCCTCCCCTCCATCTAGAAAGAGGCACATTCAAGCCTCATGTGGCGGTGTATCTAAACCCCCCCCCCTTCAGCCACATCACACACATCTGTCATATCTGCTTTTGTTCTTTTGTCTGGTTTCTCTCAATTTGGTCTCACCGCCTAACACTTACTAGTCCTGCCAGTCCTGTCAAAGCTCGTGGCAGTGATTTGCTCTAAACCTTCCCGCTGATCCGCTTCCTGCCACCTTCCAGTCCAACCACCACCCACTCACTGCATGCGAGGTCGTGGTCCGTTCTGCGTTCATTTTTCCGAGGATCACTTGCATCGTCACAGCTCCTCCTTGTCTCGCTGCAGTAGCCCACCTAGTCACCTTCTCTCCCCGTTTTGGTGTCGACACCTTTCGCGTTCCCTTGACGCGTTTGCGGCCCTGCGACGGCGGCTCTCAACCTCTTTTCCGTCCTCCCCTTGGCCCGCCATGTATGGCACCTCGCATTCCTCTGTTTCCGCTCCCATGAATGGGATCGGTGGTGACCTTGTTGATGGTTCTGGAACTATCAATCCCGCTGCTTTGAATACTAATGGTATGTTGTCTATTTTGATTACTCCATACTTGCCTTCTTTTCTTTTTACTTTTTTTTTTTCTTTTTTTTTTTTTTTTTTTTTTTCTTTTTTTTTTTTTTTTTTTTTTTTTTTTTCTTTTTTTTTTTTTTTTTTTTTTTTTTTTTTTTTTTTTTTTTTTTCTTCTGATACCCCTTCGTCGCCTTGCACCTTTCGCGTCGCTTCCTTTCCTAATATCTCAAAACTTTTGTATGCCGTCTTATCATTGGATTGTATTTGTTTAAACAATACCCATACCCCAATCGCCTATCGCGATTAACAACAGTGGGGCTTGGTTATCGCCGCTCATGGAGGTCTTTACGATATTTTATTTACGTATCTGTCTGTCCATCGCGACAACCTCCAAACTGACGGCCTTTTGCTAGTCGCCGTTATTCTACCAACACCCTCGTATGTGACGAGCACTGTTGCCGCTCCTCGCGGTATCAAGCGGAGTCGGACTCCAGACCAGCGCGGGACAATACGCGCAGACAGAGATCATGACGACGGTATGTGCGCATCGCGAGTCTCTTCCACGGTTTACTTCGTAGAGACTGTGGAAGGAACTTTCGAGCCGCTTCGTCTTATTAAATTGTTATATGTTTCTTTGCTGTTTTTGCGCATGCACGGTTTTTCTTTTGGTTATTCTCTGGTTCATGCTGGCTAACGTGTGGTCTGCTCGACCTTCTACCAACAGTAGCGGATGATCATGGCCGTCGAAAGCGTGGGCGTCCTCCAAAAACGCCGCGTCCACCGACTATTGGCGATCACTCGACCAACATTCATATGCAAACCCCGCGGATGCAAGCACAGTCAATCTCTCAACATGGGGGTGTCAACGCATCGCCCCCCCAAGCGTCTCCTCCGGACAAGACCACCCCGACCAAATCCACTCTGGTGAAGGCGCTTCCGACGGTCCGGGATCACACGACTGATCAACTGAATGAGGAAGGCGACGAGTACATACCCAAAGAATTCGATGATGCTGGTGAGAAGAAGGTTGATACTATGGGTTATCTTCAAGGCGGTCGGGAGTACAAATGTCGCACATTCCGCGTACCTCTCCGCGGGACGAAGCTCTTTATGCTAGCAACTGAATGCGCACGTGTGCTCGGGTACCGCGATTCATATCTTCTCTTCAACAAGAACAGGTCTCTTCACAAGATCATTGCCACCCAGGTTGAGAAGGACGATTTGATCCAGCAGGATATCTTACCATACTCGTACCGATCGCGTCAAATTGCCATTGTGACTGCTAGGTCAATGTTTCGTCAGTTTGGCAGTCGGGTTATTGTGAACGGACGCCGGGTGCGTGACGATTATTGGGAGGGTAAGGCACGAAAACAGGGCTTCACGGAGGACGACCTGGCGGGCGAGAAACGTCCCGGAGGGGCAAAGGCCCGCGATGCAGCCGCTGCGGAAGCGGCGAGTGCTGCTAACCTACTACCTGCCCTGGCCCATGGGGATGTCATCTACAGCAACGCGCTTGAAGCTATGCCGAACAGCTTGCCCCTGGGCGCTCCGTCATCCGTCTCTCTCGCACCGCTGCCAATGATCCATATGGCTACGACGACGGATGATCCACGGCTAAGAGAATACAACAGTATGCCTCGGCCCCGCCAAGACTTGACTGGACAGCCGTACCAGGATCGGACACAGCCCAGTTCGGCGGCGGAGATTCTGAACCAGGCCTCGCACACAGCTGACTTCAACAAGTTTCTCGGCAATCAGCGTAGTTTTCGCCAGAAAGGCCTGGAGGATTTCTATTCTAAACAGCGTGAAATCCCAGCATCCGCCGCCCAGTCGCAACCAGGGCAGCTCGACGCGGCCCCGTCAGTATCTCAAACATTGCAGTCTCCTCAGATTGCGGCGGCTCCGATGATGAATGCAACCCAACCGCAGCAGGCAATGCTCCCCCACCAAACACCTATCATACCTGGGCAGCCCGGCCTCCAACAAGCGGTGACCCATCCACAACCCGCTATCGGACAGTCCCCCGCTCGGACAGGACATCCCGTCCGCCCTGACCTGATGCACCAGCGGTCGAACCCTGCTCTGTCCGCGGGCCCACCACAGCCCGCAGGCCCGTACGGATACCCGTCACAACCGCAGCAGATGTGGGGCCAGCCACCACCTCAACCGCAACCTTCTCCCTTGTCTGCCGCCGGTCCACAGGGTGTACAAATGGCACAGTATGCCTCCCAGCTGCACGCACAGCAACAACACTCGCCTTCGCCTCTCGTTCAACATCCGTCGCAATCTCCACGAAACCAACGCCGTCCATCTGCGCCACAAATGCCGCAATCTTTCCCGCTACATCATCCACAGACACCTCAACAGCAGCCCATGGCATCCATGGGCTTCCCAGGCGGTACTGCAGCCCCATATCCTCCAATGACAGCTACAAGAGCTATGTACCCCTCGACACAAGGCCCCGGGGGCCAACCGTTCCTGGCAGGCGCTCCACAGCAGCCTGGCCTAGCCATGGGGATGACCGCGGGAGGTGCTATGCCTGGATGGTCCCCAACCCCCGGTGGTCCGATGCAACCTGGACATCCGCAGCCAGGTCAATCTGGAACTCCGCTAGGATGGTCCGGTTACTAAAAAACCTTCTATGAATTAAGAAAGTCATGGCCGGCGTTGACCCGAATTCTGGCGTTTATGGGATTAAGAGGCGTTGGCAGGAAGGATGTGGTGTGCTTCTTGATATCAAACACGTCTTTCAAATGTCCATTTCGCTTACTTTCCATTTTGCCGTTCAATCCTTTCCAGTACCGCATTATGCCGCTTCGTTCCTGCTATACTCTATCCTTGATCCAGGATAACAGCTAATGATAATTTGCGCATTTTCTTTCTATACCCTCTGTTATACCCGATGATGTTGTGATTTCTTTTTTCTGTTTTCTCTGGTTCCATGGGGTCACAAGGCACGGGGAAGAAGTCTCGAGTTTTACAGTCACCTTGCGAGTATGGAAGTTGTGCTGTCTTTTTTTTCCTTTTCTCTTTGTATGTCAATGATAGAAGGCCGGTCAGATAGGACGGTGGTGATGTCTATTCTGAATTTATGGGTAGGCGTTGTTAGTTTACTGGGCTATTTCATTACGCATTCCCTTTTTATCTTCACTCTACTCAGCTATTATGTTTTTGCGCTGGTCATTGAACTTTGCACTTGGTGGATTGTGGTTACGTGTGTTGATGCTTGTGTTTATAGTATGCAGATTGCACGCAGTTTCATGGTCTGGGGCTTCTAATTTGAATACATTTCCCCATTTGTCTATGTTCATAACATTTCGGTAGGTCGATTGACTATTCCACTACAAAGGTTTAAGCATGTACCCTTCTCAATTTCTTTCTCCTTGACAGCGCTTGTGGCTGACTTTGTATGACTTCCAATTCAATGTGTAGTTTAAGAGTGGAACAAAGAATCATAGTCTGTTACTAAACATCACATCCTCAATAGCTATACAATCTCATATAACGAACAATAAATACATCGATCGCAGCGTCCTAACAGACAACAATGCCATGTCCAAAGCGAGCTTAGTCAATATCTCTCAAAAGTCAAATAAAAAGCGAGCAACAAACACACAACAACAGTGCAACTTCACTCAATAAGCCAAGTTGAGAGAGGATCCGCCGTGGCTACGCAGCCGGCTTACGGTTCGCCATATCCTTGATCAGCGGAACAATCCTCTGCGCAATGTCTATGTAATCATCAACACAGCCAGTGTCTTCACCAGCACCACCGCCACCGCACCCTGCACTTGCCCTTCTTGCGCTTGGCTAGATCGTTTCCATTAGGAGACGTTTCTTCGAAGAGGTCTGCTATAGTCTCCGGGGAGAAACTTTCGAAGCTGGTTGGTTCTGTGGGGTGAGAGGTGTTAGTTCAGTATGGAGATTTTGATATGGAGGTAATATGTGTGGATGGATGGATACAGTACCGGGGGCAATGTCGCCGTCGCGCTTGGTGTCGGAGGAGATGGGGATTGAAGCTACTAGGGTAGCGAAGAAAGGGAGGAGATTCTCATTCTGGGGGTATGTACGGGTTTTGGCTTAAGGTGGATGGATGAATAGTGATTCTGGCGATTGGGGTTGAGATTGAGATTGAGATGTTGTGGGTCAGTATGGAGGGAGTTTTGTGCATCTTTTATAGTCGTGAGGGTGTCTAAAAAAGCTTATACTAAGATTAAAGGACTTGTTTTAGGTTTCTTCAATTATGGTATACGGGCACTGGGCACTGGGCACCGGAAACTATATCCCCGTTTCACTCGGAGATAGGGTTTTAATATTTTGGCTTTGTTTTGAAGGTATAAAAGAGGCTTATATTAGATTTGATCGCTTAACTCTGTTGCCCTGACTGTTTCTCGGAATAGATCATCAACAGTAAGATCATACACAGATATTAATCACATCTCACAGGGAAACAGTAACCAGCGGCGTAGTCACAGGTACCGCCGAAGACGGGCACACGCACGACTGAGCAGACGTTATAGGAGGCGCCGTACAATGCGCACTAACTGTCCATGAGGTTTTAGTGACAAGCAGAGCCTCAGGCACAGTCTCAGCGCGGACAAGAACCGGTATGACAGCACCAGTACTGAGTTTAAACGTGCGATGTTTAATAACCCTAAGAATAGAGCTAATCTCGCCTGAATGGCTCGTGACTGAGACAAAGAGGCCGGTCCCGTTTGCTTTGAAGATCGAGTCTAGAGCTGTTTTACTACGGAGGTCCTGCGCGGCGCTGGTTTCAGCTGTGACGCCATTCCAGAGCTCGTCCTTTTCTGTGAAACCATGCTCAATGGGCCAGGTGGGGAAGAGGTTGTGGATGTATGTGCGGTTGCGACGCTGGTCGCATGTATGGAGGCTTATTCCTTCACGGAGATATTCTTTGATTAGAGGGCGGAAGGGGGTGCTTTTGCGGGGTAGGCGTAGCCCTGAAAAGGTAATGTTTGCAGTACGGAGAGTGCGTGTCAGCGGGCTGACGTAGTAGCTGTCGGGTGGGTGGATGTTTTGTGAGTCCAGCTCTTTTTGCCAGAAGTTGTGAGCAGTTTGAGCCTGCGCGATGCCGGCATCTGTTAGGTCGGCATCGCGCCATGTGGCTGTGCCGTTTCCGTCCAGCAGAGACCAGTAGCACTGGTTGATGTTAGCAAGCTATTAAAATAGGATAGATAGCCAGAGGGGACTAGGGAACACTTACGTTCCAGGCGGGCGTGCCGTAGTAAGTTTCGGCGGCATTGTGCCAGCCGTCGCCGTGACGGCCGAGGAATAGAACCTTGTAGTCAACATTGGGAGGTGATTGGCGATTCAACTCGACTACCTGGCGGTAGAAGCGCTCCCATTGAGTAAGCTGGTTGTTGATCTTTGCGCCATGTCCCTTGTCGAACGGGTATGTGCGATTGATTAGGCCGAAATTGGTGGTTGTCTGCTCAGCAATTAGCAAAGACGTGACCTGATGGAAGAGACAACTAGACGCTGACAAAGTCAAAGGTCGATGGATCGGTTGTCGCCTCATCCTGCAAGAAATAGCCAGCTACCGTGGTATAGTTGACATATGAAGCTTCCGAGAGGGTAACTAAAGCCAATGCCACGGAAGTAAAGCCGGAGATCTTCATGATGATGATGGCACAACGTTGAGGAAGGTTGCAGATCGAAGAGCACCAGATCGGCACTCGGCATTATATAGTCGACTGATGGGCCGTATTCCATCAAAGTCCAACCCCCAGTGGCTTCATCAAAATGGCATGCGTCTACTGTGTAATGTCGGCTATTGTCGCCAGTCTCTTGCCTACCACTCCGGCACGTGCTAGATGCTGCGGGAAACTAAAGCTCGGAGACCCATCCAATTAATATGGCTCGGCTTTTCCTCCTCAGAGATTTGATATCCAACGTTCGAAATGGGGAAAGTGAAAGAGAAAAACCAATAATGAGTCAGGAACAGAAATTTGCTTTGTAGCACGCGTGTACAAATGAGGGCTTCCGGCGATGTTTCCAATGCATCGCCGATCATCCCATACATAATAACAGTATTAGTAGTAATTACATGGGGGTGAATACGTGACAGGAAAAAAGTTCAACCCCCAGATATATATGTCAAAAAACCAACCGCTTCCAAATACACATGCAAATCCAAAAGTATCCACCTAATCGGACCCATAGCTGAACAGAACCGAATCAAAAAACCGTGGCAGACGCCAAAAAAGAAGACACCGACACGAATGCTCTGGGAATCAAAGAGACAAGACCCGGGATATTGAATAGTCCCGTAATAGTAACAGCAGACGATGCAAAAAGAAAAGACAAAGATATAGTTGCATACAAGGCGACGGCACAAACCACAGCCAAAAGACAGCACGTAAACCCGATACATATAATCCTGATTGGTTTGAGTTCCCCCCTTTTTTTCTATTCCCGATTGATGCTCCAGAAATCATTCGGCGTCTGATTATTAAAAGTGTACGCCTTTGGCTTCTGGGGAAGTTGCTGCGCAACAAACCGATGGGCTTTCTGCTGCTCTGGGAATTCATGGATATAGAACTCAGTATGCTTCGTGTCACCAGCATATGACCCCGTTGGAGTGTGCATATCAATATCACTTGTTGTGTACACCAAAGTCGGCGATCCCGTAGCCGAGAGGTTATCGGCGGTCTGTCGACTCTCCTCCAGAGTATGTTCATATGACAGGGATGAAACATCCGCCTGTGTTATTGGTATACGGCTCTGAAAGCTTGCGTCAGGGGAGGGCATCGAGGTGGCACCAGTCCAACTCCTGCCCGTCAAAGGTGCTCCTTCGCAAGTGACATAGTCAGGAAACGACGTATAATGCGCAGGGGCGGACATCGGCGGGGCGACATTGTGGTACTGGTAGGTCGAAAGCATATCCATGGCTAAAGGGGTAGTGGGAGGAGATGCGATGTTAATTTGCATGGGCTGTGTGGTAGGGAATAATTGGCTAGTTGGGTTGGCAGAGAGGCAGTATCCGCCGTCGCTAGGGGTATTCGGAAGGAAGTGATGCATATCATCCGGCGTCAGGGGAGTCGGTGGAGCGAGCCCGCCCGTCGTCACGGCAGGTGACAGCATCGATGACATCTCCGCTTTTGAGGTACTTAGGGCTCCGGCTTCAGCAAATGAGGATAAATTGAGAGGTGAACGCTGAGCTGCAGATGCCTTCCGAACACCTGCGTATCGGGAGTTGAGGCATTGCGCTGATTTTGATTGCCGCACACCATGCCCAGTTCCGTAGCTTGGGAGTCGTGTTGTTGGTGACATGGAAGATGTTCCTGCCAACATGGACGATGACCTCGAGGTACCAATAGCAGCAGGCCTTGGCCGCTTTCTCCGGGCCGCAAGATCGAGTTCCTTGCCAGCCTCCTTCCACGAAGAACGATCTGTTCTGGTTTGAAGTCCCGCCGCGTGGATACCGATCCCTTCGAGGGTGTCAGCAAGATCATCAGATGAGCCTCTCCTCGACAAGGAGGTCTCTGACTGCAAAGTATATTGAACTGCATTATAAGAAGCTTCTGCATCACTGGCTGAACGGTAGCCAGGGAAGGACTTTGTACTCTGCACTTGGCCGGACCACTCCTCGCTTTGCGACTGGAACTGCATAGTGTCGTTGTGCTGCGTGTTGAGATGGGAACTGCCCAGTTCCGGGACAGTCAGCGATTCAGCGGCAGAGTACCCAAGATGCTCTTGAGGACTATGGGATGAGGTCCAAGACATAGAATCCTTGGCGTTCTCCCACTCGGACAGTGGAGTGTTCGAGTTACTCTGGGCGACTCGACTACCGCCGTGATTGTGGTTGTCTGAGAAGGTTGCTGTTGGAGACACCGACCCTTCATGGATGATGTCAGATTGTTCTTGTTCATCTGGACTATATTGCTCGCGAGCAGCAACTGCGGCATTCAACGCACGTTGCAGGGAGGCAAAAGTTGCCTCCCGGGCTGACTCACTCCCTGTTTTCTGATGCTTCGATCGTGAGGTAGAAGCAGATGTCTTGGCATGGCCATCAGACGTGGCCTGATCGGATGATCGTTTCTGGGTATCAAGGTCTGTCTCTTCTTTCGTGTCTTGACTTGAATCGGATTTTTCGGAATTCCCTGTCTTTATCCGTGCAGCTTCCTCGGCCTCTGTCTTCGCCTTCTGCATCCTCTCGAACTCTTCCTGTCGCTTCTGCTGCTTGGCCTTGGCTCGTCTATTTTGAAACCAGTTCTGTAAATCAACATTAGCTCATGTCTATGCACGTCACAAAAGATCCTAGCTGGAATATCACTGACAGCAACCCGAGGAAGGCTCAGATTTGTTTGAGCAGCCAATTGACGCTTGACATTGCTGCTGGGCTTTGGGTGGGCCTGGAATTGGGCCTCCAGGGTCTCGACTTGTTCCTTGGTCAACCTTGGTCGAGACAGGTTCTCTGCATATTCCTCATAGTCCATGATCGGCTGGTGGTAGAAGTCGATCATGTCAAAGGGCGCGTGCTGGTACATGTAACCGTCCATTGGATGCATCATGGAGGGATGTGCCATTGTTGGGTCATAAGCAATCGGCTGGTCCATGGGGACCGCAGCATGACTGGCATATGCGTAAGGATGATGTAGGTAGTTCATACTTCCGGTAGAAGTGTGAGGGGATTAGGAGGAAGGGAAGGGAAGGAAGAAAAGGGAACCGTCGGTATCTTGAGGCTTCAACTCTGGAGAGATACGGTTCTAGATCATTGACCAATTGGATCACAAAAAGAATGAGTGGTTGGATTAAGAATGGTTCTGGAAAATGGGTGGATAGATAAGCTCTTTTAAGGGTTGAGGTAAAGGATTGGGTGGCGTGAGAGAATGGCTGGTGGTTGCTAGGTGGTAGTTGTACTTGCTATACAACAGTAGCAAACCGGATGGATTAAATCAGAGACAAGAATGGACTAATGAATGTATTGAGTCGGAGAGCGGTACTAATAAGCAGATAACAGAAAAGGAAATGGAAAGGAACGACTAAGCAGACTTAGAAAGAAAGCAAGAATTAGAGGTAAAAAAAAAGAAATATAGAATAAAAGAGGGGACAAAAGAGGAAAAGGAGAGAATGAGCAGAGGAAGTCGAAAGAGAAAGAGTGAGAAAAAAGACAAAAGGGTAAAATAAAAAATAGAATAAAAAAAAAAAAGAAAAGAAAATCGAAAATAAAATAAAATAAAAAATCCCAGAGGAGGATTGACACCAGTTACTGGGGACTGAGGAATTGAATTGGGGGGGGGGTGTGGATTTGGGCGGATGGAGGGATTGGCAGCGGCTGCCTAGGAAAAGGAAAGGTGTGGAGGACACTGGTTTGTGATTGGAAGATCCCCGTGCGGGACTGGGAGGATTCAAGGCGGTTTGGTATCAAGGCCGTATTTACCGTCAGCTTGGGTGACCGGGGGAAATCAGCGCTTCAGCCGTATTGCAGCCTTCCGATTTTAGCTCAATGTTTTCGTCCCTATCCTATGCATAATGAACTCAATCGAGCTGGATCAGTAAACTGGGACATGTGGAATTGAAAGTTCACTGATTTGTCTCTGCAGATGATCGCCTAGATCATGTTATCCCATTTTATATTTTTTTTTTTTTTTTAATTTTCCCCGTCTACATCTACTGAGGCATTGTCATCTATCTTATCTTGAACCGCATCCATGGTAAGCGGTCTTGGGTACCTTAACACAAACCAACTGGTCGTTACAATTGGTTGGTTACCACTGTACGGAGGACGGACAGTATCAGGTACGGTACCAAACAGAAAGGCACCGACCACCAAAATATTGGCCGAAAGTGGATTTTGTGGTTGCTGCCGCGAGCGCCGTTCTAGGGGGTGGCGGCCTGAGCTGGCTCTTTCTCTCTTACAAACTAACTTAAGGAGTCCTCTCAGGCTTAAAATAGCTCAAGCGGCAATTGAATAAGCCCAATGCTAAAAACAGATAAAACAAAAATAATCATAACATAATCATCGTGAGTTCGAAGGTGATAAGAGATGCATTACATATGTAGGTAGGCACTGTACCCTTAATGTATGTACATCCAGTGCAGGCTCTTGTAGTGGCACTGTGGCGGTGGCTATCATACTCACACTATATGTATGTGTTGGGCGACGGGGCCATACTACAAGGTGCTGTGCTTAAAGGATTTTGGCAACTTCTTTCCTTTTCTCCTCTTATTTCTTTTGTGCCCAACCTGGTCCATTTAGTAGGATTATCCCAGCTTGTAACCGAAATCTAAGACTTTATTGATTGTTGTAGCATACTTAATGGGTCCTTTAAGGCAATTTTTTCTTTTCCATCACAAAATGTCTCCCAGATCTACAAGTTTTCAATTTTTCCATATCTAAGTTCTTAAATGTACAGTTGGAATCCCTGGAGATTGATGTGATTGGTGGATGTATGTTAAGTTCAGTACGGGATCTTTCCCGCGACATTCCCTTCAAAGTTTAAAATGAGGAAGCAAAGAAGAGGAGGAGAGGAGGAAAGGGGGGAAAATAAAAAGGAAAAAAGAACAAGGGACTTGATTCAATCACTTTAAGCTTGAGTACCGTAACTCCTATCTATAGATGACACTGTCGGCATCCAAGAGTTACTGGTGTCACCAAACTATGATTCAATGTGAAACTGGTAACTCCATACCTACTGGAGCTTCGTCAGTTCCTGCATTAGCGTCAAAGACCAGGGACCAACAATTTAGCTTTTACCAGGGGGCGGGGTCCCATATGGAAAATTGGAAGATCCCATGAATCAGAGAGATGGGCCCCCGAAACAATGCTAAAACAAACCGTCGTCAATAGTGAGGATGTTCGTTTGGATAATGGAGAAAAGCTGATGAGGATGTTGTTTACTCCATACAAGGGTGTGGTGACTTTTCATTTCTCTCACGCTGCATCACCAGAGGAAAATTGTGCCAGAGAAAATATCGGGTATGCGTGAAGAGTGGGCCATGAGTGCAGTTTCATCCAATCAAATCGACACACAAGGTGAAGCCCGCCTGGGAGACTCCCGAGATCCATCGCTGTGCCTTGTGTCTCACTGCAGTCGCTTCAACCAATGATGCCTTTGCCTCTGGCCAAGAATCGATCACGGGGTCAAGGGTCATCGGCGTCCATCTGTGGGTATTTGGGATGAAATACATTACCGTCGGGTACGCTGTCCGTCTGCGAGCTCCGAATCCGGCTTAGCGGTGACGGACCGCCTCCATTTTCCACTCCCAAGGTTCTCTTTTTGCCAAACTCCGATACTGAGCCAGTATTTGTTTTGTTGTTAACATTGTTTGCAATTGATTTGCTTGGACATCGATATAAAACAACACACTCAATGTAAAACCAAAATGGCAGTTGATGCCATGTTTGCTAAACCGTATAAGCCACTCGTGAGCCCAACTCATCACCCCCCTTTATTTCTCCCCTTAAAGTCATACTATACTAGTAGATATCTACCGTCTCCAGCGCATGAGGTCAGGCGGAGGAAGGGATCCCTCCGGTTAGCCGAAGGAGAGGGGCTTGATGCGAAGAGGTACTTCGGCACAGCAGTGCAGTGGCAACAGTCTGGAGTACTTGGAAGGGGCCGTCACCGCATGGTGCACATTGCTGAGCTATTTTTTTTTTTTTTTTTTTTTCTTTCCATCTTTTATTTCAAACCAAATACCGAGTGCATACGGAGCAGTTAGCACAGATCTCCAGATGCGCCTGTCATCGCTTTCCACAAAGTTCAAGGCCCTCATAGGACGGATAATCATTCAGTGGAGGGAAAATCCCAAAAAGACAAAAAACAAAATAAAAAGCGTGGCAGCACCCAAGCCAAGACCCACTAAAATCAATAGTCTACAGATCCCCGTCGATCACCACAAGGGTCTGATCGATTGTCGAATGATAGTCTCCCGCCCAGTTATCTCCTTCCCTTTTCTTCCAAAGCCTTATGGGACAAGTGTGAACCGGGGCCTTACTTTTCAGTTTCGATATTGGCAGATACCTGGAAGCACAGGAGTTGGAGCGTTCATCCATAGTCTATCAGCTCCACCGGCATTTGGGGCCAATTCCGAGTTCCTGGTTTTTGTCACCCCTCCTCCTAAAGGACCGCTAATCATGATGCAATCCGAAGCGCCCACGGCAAGTCACGGGGTTACGCAACAGCAGCTCCAAACGCATTGCCATGCATATGGAGGAGAACCAGACCATGTTAGGGGGTAAAGAATGGAGCGGCTCGGTGCTATCATATGTGATGCCCATTGCCAACTGACCTGGTTAACCTACCCAGCAACCATCACGATCACTGCTCTCTGAGCGGTTAATGCATACGTGCATTGGTTCCTCTAGTGATGAGTTAATCCCATTGTCCGCTTTCCCTTCGGCTAGATAGTGTGAGAGCCACTCAACGTTCATGGTTTGCAAGTTCCGGCACTGCGGTACCGCATCCGAAATTCCCAGGCGATCTTCATCGGGCTTTTCAATGAGGGCGCTTAGAGGACTGGGGCGCGAAGAAATCCGGTGCGCTTAGTTAATTAACAGTCATGGTGCTAGTGTTGGCATCATGTTGGTGGAACCAGAAGAAAGGGGCCAGCCATTCTACGAAAAATCTCTGAGTCGTAATCATACTGGTTTGATGGGTTAAAGGAAAGTCGACTCCTACTGCAAAAAGCACCATGAGTGATGAGACAGCTCTAAAGGAACCTGCGCTTGATCACAAACCCGTCGAATGAAAACAGTACTTCGACACTCGTGTGTTTGAAGCCCTTGTTGACCGGACAGGGATTATGGCTGTTCATGGATGCGAACACCCCATCGTTCACGTGGAGTACTCCATCCAGACCTGCATAGATTTAGAGCGCCTAAGGTATGTATCACGGATCCATTGCGCATCCATTTAGCACACCGTACTAGTGATTACTAACCGGATAGCACTAGAAGTCGGGGCAAAATGAATGACATGCTCCAAGCCCAGGCCAATTAGCAATCTTTGTGGTTCGACGTAGTAGGCCCCGGTGTCGATCCATCGCCTCCTCGATGCTCAAAAACTTCAGACCCGACAGAAAAAAAAAATTGATGATGATCATACTGTAGCTCTTCTGCCTGGCCCCTGGGACGATCCGCAAGCAACCGCACGGATCGCTTGCAAGTGATTTTCAGACGGGTGGACACTGTGACGAGCCGTTGTCACCCGATGTAGGGATCTCAAATATTGGTCCCCTTTAGAAGAATATCGCCGAGTACATCGGCGTATCAATGTGGCTGTAAAGAGGATCAGGGCAGTATAGTCGGGTCAGCGGGCGTGTATACCGCGACGCCCCCTGAAGCGAGTCTGACGGGCCCTCCAGTAGAGACTGATCGACAATAGCATCGTATCCCTTGTCTTCAGTTTTGGGTATAAGGTTGACCTAAAGTGACTAGACTTGCTTACAAACGTATGATCCGACTCCAGTCACCCATCCCTTTGGATCGGACTTACCATCCTCCCCCGGTGATTTCCCATGCGTCAATCTTAATCTCATGCTTCGGCGTTCTCTGCTAGATTCTTGTTCATGGATGATGCAACAGCGACAATCAATCTGAGCCATTATACTTACTTAGGAAAAGTATATACCATAGTCACTTTAGATATTTTGACTAAGGATTACCTAAAGTATCAATTTTACTCTCGGTGTGTGTCTTATTGTATTACTTGTCTCTACCGCAAGCGTTGCAGCGCCACAGAAATTAAACCTCAGCTTAGTGGCGGTGCTTATATTATCAGCCACAGCTAGTCCCCTTTTCTTTTTCTGGGGTCTTCTGCATCGTTTCACCATCGTTGTCGGCTACTTCCTGCTTTAGTGCACGGATGGTTGAGGAGAATTTGGCAGTAACTTGTCAATGGTACCGATTGGTATGGACCAATGAGTTCAAATCCCGGAGCCCAACCCTTTAAGCCACAGCGCTTTGGTTTACGTTTACGGTGTCTTCTGTACGGCGGTGCTTAACGCTCAGGCTTCTTTTTTTTCGCGTAGTTCATCCCTACTTAGAATACGTTATACCATGTCCTACGGGTAGATACACCACAGTATACGTATTTTCAGAGATTCACACTACAGTCGTTTTTGAGGGATGTAGATCAGGGGTACCCAATCCCACCTGGATCTCTCGACTTCCTGAGGTTAAGCATACATGCCTTGATTCCTGCTCAATGGGTTCTCTCTATCCGGGAAACTCTAACTGATTGATACCTTGTTTACGCGGACATTCAAATCTGTCGAGAAAGTCACAGAAACGAAGGGTAAAAACAGAGCACCCACATCCCGAAAGATTTCCTACCACCATCCCTTGCGCACAGTATCAGAGACAAGCTAAAGTCACAAATACTCATCACTTGTGGGCTTGTGTCCATCTCCAGTGCACATTGGAGCGGGAATTACGCCGATCACGATCAGTCTTGCTTCCAGGTTAAGGGAAGGGCATCTGGAATCGACATGTCTTTTTTCCAGAACCCGATCATCCCCCTTCTGTCAACGAGGTGAATGCCATGGCGCCTTTGGCAACAAATTCAAGGTTCTTCTTTTCATCCCTGGAATCATTTCTGGAACAGCTCGTGTGAAGCTCTATAGCTAGAACAATCCATTTGTTCCCTGTTTAGCCCGAATCACATCTTGATGACTACCAGAGATACGCTCCAAGCTTTCCCTCTTTTCCATATTGGGTTCAGCCTGCATCTGGTGGCCACTTTACATGCAATAGGTCTTTTTTTTTTCTTGCTCTTTTGGAGCTTATCGGAAATTGAGATTCGGCCGCACGTCAGGTTGTCGGTGAGGACTATCGAAAGTTCTGACCCTACGACGTTCAACTTAAACGTGAACTATTCCGTGATATATTGCACCTAGATTCCTGAATGAGCAGAGCTCCGAGACTTGTCATACAGGGCAAGCAAGCGGTGATGTCTCGGCAAAGATCTCTCGGTGTAGGGATCACCTTCGCGAAGGCCTTATGGAGCTTCTCCGTGTTGCTCCATATCCTCCATCTTTCCGAATAGCAGTTCTTCACACCGCTATCCCCTAAGGTTCGCGATGGGTCCGCTTATGGATCCTCTTGTACATTGCGGCTTTTCTCACCATGTTCACTTTCCGTAGTCGGTAGCTGTGGTTCTTGTTTTCTCAGAATCGGCCTGACTCGACCCAGCCGTGTCAACCAGCCTAGTGCAGTTCCAGCCCTCGGGCCATTGGCGTTGTTTCATCTCCAGTATGGTTGCCAGAGCCGTCATCTGCTATGGATCTTCTAAGCGAATACCGTGCGAGCATCCTACCGTCTTAGCATTAGCGCCATGCAAGGCATTTCCTTACTCGTACATACATTTGTACATGTCATATCACCTAAACAGATCGCGTACTTCGTCTATGTACCATGAAATATACAATCAAACCTTCTATGTACAAGAAAAACATGTCTACAGAACCTCGGAAAACCAGATAAAAGAGCAAAGGCGGAAACCCGGGGCGGTCTAGTCTAATGAACCCCAGTCCTCCCCTTTATTGATACGCGTTCCGAATCTCCAGCTCAATGCGCCCATCAACCACGTCCTTGACAGAAACACTTCTCAGATCCTCCACGATCCAGTCAGCACCAGCCTCCTGAAGCTGAGCCAGCGAGTGGGTTGTCGTCAGCGCAATCACTTTGAATCCCGCAGCCTTGCCTGCCCTAATGCCCGACGGCGCATCCTCAAGCACGACCAGCGACGACGAATGTTCCAGTCCGAGCCGCTTACGTCCAAGCAGATAGCACCGCGGGTCAGGCTTGCCCGACTCGACATCCTCCGCGACAACAAGCATTTTCGGATGCGTGAGCCCCAGAATACCTAACCAACCATCTATGAGTGCACGCGTGCCGGACGTGACGACACCCCAGCAAGCACCGGCATCCTCTAGCTGCGAAAGGAAGTATCTAGCGCCGGGGATCTCGACGGCATCGGAGCCAAAATCTTTAGGAATGCGGCCTTCGACATAACTGACATCTAAGCGCAAATTGTTTGTGAGTACATGCTTTCCTTTTTTTTTTCCCTTCCCACCCCCCCTCTGCATACCAACCCTTCTTATCACCGCGGGCCAATATGGAATCTCTCCGGGATAATGGAAACTTACACTCCCAATTCGCTTTTTTCGGGTCATACAGCTGCATCACATCAATGCTCCGACGCCCATGGGATGTGGCCAAGATCACCTTGGGATCAACACCCAGTTCTGCGCCGACTCTGTAGTTGGGTTAATACCATGTAGCTATAGTTCGGCGGGGTCGGACGAACTTGTGCCAGTGTTTCACAATCGCTAGAAGACAAGTCGAGATTTAGTAACGTCATTTGATTACATTATGGTTTCTGACGTAATTATAGAACTGAGTGTAGTCCTTACCATCGGTAGAGTCAACGATGGTGCCGTCGAAGTCTGAAAGAACGCCATCGAAAGTGACAACTTCCGGAGGGCCAGAGAACGATCCTTGGCCTTTAGTCATTGTAACTGTATATCGGTTGAATATGAAAGAAAGATGGGATAAAGAAAGTAAGCCGAGCAATCAGTGAAAGAAGCAATGTCTATAAGATCCCTCTATAAAACAGAACAACGAAAAAGAACGGATAAAGCGGCGAAACCTAACCAACAAGAAATCCCAGGAGTAGATAAACCGTGTGGGATGTGAATCTTTACGATTCGGGCACCAAATCCGCGGGATGATCGGAGATCGGCAGTATATTAAATCCGGTTATCTTAGCGCGGTAAAATAGTTTGCACAAAATTGTTCGGACGGGCTTTGCCTCTAGCTTGTTGGGTTGAAACTTTCCTCTACTCCCTTATATCATTGAGTTACTTTTCTCAAGGGGGTTTGTTTGATATATTCTTAAAATGGTCAAGCTAGGTAGGTTGTCATAATTTTTATCGACGTCTGGTTTCGAATTGGTGTTGATTATTTCATAGGCAAATCTTCCAAGCGGACCCCCGTCCGGTTACGACACAAGATTGAGAAGGCTTCTGCGGCGAAGCAACGCAAACAGAGAAAGCTTGCTAAGAAGGTATGGATATTTTTCTTACCTTTTTTCTGTTTATTTGAGAGGGCTTAATGTATTAATGTTGTTATTGTAGAACCCCGAATGGCGCTCAAAGATCAAGAAGGATCCGGGTATTCCCAACCTGTTCCCTCACAAGGACAAGATTCTTCACGAGATTGAGGAGAAGAAGCGGATGAAGGTTGAAGAGCAAGAGCGCATCCGGGAAGAAGCGCGCGCCCGCAGAAAGGCACAGAAGGACTCGCAACAGCAAGGAGATGAGACCAATGACGTGATGGAGAGCGATGTGGATTTGGAGGGTGACTTCGACGATGAGGATATGGATGAGGATGTCGGTGACTCGTCGAACCCTATGGCTGCGCTACTTGCGTCTGCCCGCGCTAGGGCGGCTGAGTATGATGACGAACATGAAAGTGATGATGACGAGATGGAAGAGGACGATGATGAAGATATGGATGGTATGGATGAGGATGAGGCAGAGGGTGGAGCCGCGCCGGATGACGCCGTTCCCGAGCTTGTTTCACAGAATCACAGCAAGGAGAGCTCTCGGCGGCAGTTCGACAAGGTGTTCAAGCAGGTTGTTGACAATGCAGATGTTGTCCTGTATGTGCTTGACGCCCGTGATCCGGAAGGAACTCGGTCCAAGGATGTGGAACGTGAGATTATGTCGGCAGCTGGTGGAAACAAGAGAATGATCCTCATCCTTAACAAGATCGACCTTGTCCCTCCTCCGGTACTGAAGAACTGGCTGATCCACTTGCGCCGATACTTCCCTACTCTGCCGCTGAAGGCTTCGAGTGGCGCTGGCAACGCCCACAGCTTCGACCACAAACAGTTAACTGTTAAGGGTACATCAGACACACTCTTCAAGGCCCTTAAGTCCTACGCAGCCAGCAAGAATCTGAAGCGGTCCATCTCCGTTGGTGTCATCGGTTACCCTAACGTTGGAAAGTCCTCCGTCATCAATGCCCTCACTGCCCGCCTCAACAAGGGCTCTAGCAATGCATGCCCTACCGGTGCCGAGGCGGGTGTCACTACCAGCTTAAGAGAGGTGAAGCTGGACAACAAGCTGAAGCTGATCGACTCACCCGGTATCGTTTTCCCGAATGCCGAAAAGAAGAAGAGCAAGAAGAAGCAGGTGGAGGAGCGTGCACGCCTCGTCCTCCTGAATGCCATCCCACCCAAACAGATCGAGGATCCAATTCCGGCCGTGTCCCTGCTCATCAAGCGTTTGTCCACTTCCGAAGAACTCATGTCGAAGATGTTGCAACTCTATAACATTCCCCCTCTTTTCCCTGGCTCCGATCAGACCACGGATTTCTTGATCCACGTTGCCCGCAAGCGTGGCCGACTCGGTAAGCATGGCGTGCCCAATGTCGAGGCCGCAGCTATGACAGTGATCAACGACTGGAGGGATGGGCGGATCCAGGGATGGGTTAATGCCCCTGTGCTGCCGGTCGTTGCCACGACAGATGGAGCGTCGACTAGCACCGCATCGGGCGTGGACACGAAGCAGATTGTCACTGAATGGGCGAAGGAGTTCAGTATTGAGGGTCTGTGGGGCAATGGAGGAGATGATGAGGAGATGGCGGAATAATCTGTTTTGTTTATTCTTGTCTGCTATGGATACATGGATACCAAAAAGGCGTTGCCTGGTTTTTTGTTCTTAAGACGGTAGAATGATGTTTTTCAATGTCGATATTAAGTTATGAGTATAAAATTGGTGCATACCGTACTGATTTATCTAGTCCATGTACACATGGGATTATCAAATTGCGTATAGTCCATATATCAGATATTTTATGAGGAGGCTAAGTGTTTCGTCGAGTGTCACTATGTAGCCAAACCAAACTGTAGCCAGTTGACATCTTAAGACAGGATATATCTTCCGACGGGCACTGCCCACTCTACGGCACCTATATATAGTATATTCACCCCTACACAACACTTAACACCACAGCAGCCATAAGAAAAGGAAAAATATATCTAAGATATTGTACAAGTTATAGATTCAAACAAGTAAGAGATTTAGTTAAAGTATCTAAATAAATAGTGTCGCCAATGGAGTCTAGTAACACCCACCAAGTACCATAGCTGTCCATGTACTAGATGGTGCTCGGAGGAGATGATGAGATAAGATTAAAAAAGTAGTCAATTCAGTAAATCGCCACCGCCCGCCACGCGACCGCATCGCGTCGCGTTTTTTTCTCTTTTACTTCACCCTTGCCTCAAGAAGTAAAAGTCGCTGTTCTACGAGATCAATATCGGTTAACTTATCAGCGACTTTTCCAAATTACCAGTACTACCCAATGACCTCTCTACATATCAAAAGAACCATAATATAACCGCCCGGTTCAGAAAAGGAAAAGAAATTCACCATTTCATCTGATAGCATATCCCAACCAAAATCAAGAAATAATCACCCAAAAATCAAGACTAAATAAAAAACAAAAAAGAAGCAACAATGCCCCCACGAAAATCCACTGGAGTAGACTCCGAAGACCCAGCATCCTCCCCCCAGGTCCAGACGCAATCGCCGCAAACGCAATCTCAACCTCAGCAAATGATTCAGGCTACAGAGCAACAACTCAAGGCGAGGGCTGAAGGGGGTGTTAGTATTGAGGTAGGATGCCCCATGTCCTGCTGTGTTTGAGACCTATATTCCATTCCTAGCTGTGTGGATGAGGCGATGCTACGTGCAAGCTTGTTTCTACCTGAAATGAGACTAATGGATCTGAATGAATGATATAGGACTATCTCCTTCCCCGGTCTTTAACGCTTCGACTTGCAAAATCCGTTCTCCCACCTAATACCTCCATCCAGAAGGATGCCGTCCTCGCTATTCAGAAAGCGGCGACGGTGTTCGTGTCGTATCTTTCTTCGCAGTATGATTCCCCCTCCCTTTGCATTTTTTCTTTTCTCTTCTTGTGTAGGGTATAAGATAAAGGAGTATAAGCTAAGCTAAGCGATGGTTATAGTGCCAATGAAGCGACGATGAAACGGACCGTTGCGCCGTCGGATGTCTTCAGCACGATCTCGGAGTTGGAGTTCGATGGTTTCCGGGCTAGACTGGAGAAGGAGTTGGATGCGTTTACGGAGTTGAAGGCGGGCAAGAGGAAGGCGAAGAAGGGGGAAACTGGGCCGGAGGCTGAAAGTGCGAAGACTCCTACGGTGACGGAAAGTGGCAGTAGAGATGCCCGTGGGGCGAAGAGGGTTAAGCGCGTTGAGAGGGAGGAAGTTGGGGCTACTCAAGTAGATGAAATAGAGGATGGGGATGAGACTCAGGATGAAGCGGAGCAGGTGGATGAACATGAGACGGAGGTAGAGGAAGAAGAAGATGAGGGGGAAGAGGAAGAGGATGAAGACGAGGAGCCTGGGGAGGAAGAGGATATTGATCGGGTAGAGGATTTGGATCGCGATGCGAGAGGTAGACGGGTTATGGACCCGGATGCTGCTGGCGATTATTCAGATAGTGATGATGATGCTGGGCCGTCATCACAGTTGAGGGGGGATTTGGGATTGGGGTGATGAATTAGGCGGTTTTATTCGATATAGATTGTTAATTATTATATGTATCGGATATTATATGAGCATGGTTGACCAGTAACCCATGACAAGGTTGATTGATTAAACGTATGTTGTCAGTTGTTCAGATGCGTAAGAACGTAGGTCCCTTCATTTCTAAGAGTATGACATGATAGTTAATGCGACAATGTATACCAAACTCCATCACCAACCCGAACGCCGACCCGAGCGACCACGTACATGATGATCACCTTCCCATAAATTATACAGAGGCTGGCTTATATTACCAGAACCGCCATCCATAGTACAGCAGATGAGGGAACCCCAATGGAAGCAGTAGGAATCGTTGCGCCATGCTTGTTATTTCAAATCCCATTCACACCAACGCCATTGTAACATGCATAGTCTATCCTGGTATCTTTGACAATTCAACTGACAGTCCCGCGGAACGCAGTCCTGGATGAGCTAAGGTAAAATAGAAAGACAAAAATGGCGAAGAACATAAAAAGATAGACTAGTAATGACATGCGGGAAGATCCATACAGTCATGCGGTCGGCTGATTCAACAGTTGGCTCATCCCATTCGGAACAGATTTGGGGGAGATCGTATCCGGCTGGCGCCAGCGACTGCCGCGTGGAGTCGCTTCCCCTTTCTGAGCGAGATGAGGAAACATTGGACCATTGTTGCGAGCAGCCCCTGGTGGTAGTGGATGCATTGGCTTGTTCTCCTCTTTCTCCAACTTGACCGCTTTGTCTGTATCCGTCGCGACCTTCGGAGCTTTGGTAACCTTGCTGAAAGTAGTGATCCGGGTATTCTTGGCCGGTTCGTCTTTCTTTGTCTTCTTGCGAGGGGCGCTCTTCTTCGCAGCCGGCTTCTTTGACCCCGCGGTCTTTGATGCTTTGAGTACTTCTTGGAGGCTGCGCCCGCGGCTGGCTGGGTTGGATCGAGCTCCAGCGGGAACCTTCTTTGGGAGCTCTGAGATGTCCTCGTCATGACTGGAGGATGGCGTTAGGAAGCCTGTTTGGGTCTTCTGTCTCTTCTTTGGTGTTTCGACGACGATTCGCACTTCATGCTCCTTCTTCGCTCGCTCCACCTCAGAAGCGTTGCATTCATCGAACACGTCCTCCGAATGGTCATCCCACCGTTTCAGAGCGGCCAGTCGCGCGACTTCCTCACAGTTACCCGTGACCATCAGGTCCCAACAGTCTTCAAATTCTTTGCCGGCCGGAGGTTCGTTATTGATCCACATTGTCACCCCGTTTCGGCGACTTCTGATTACAGAACAAAGACTCTTCACCAGGCGACGCACTCCAGGAATCTTCATGCTAGTGCCAACCACGATGAGCGCGTCTGGGCGTGAGCGAACATCAGCATTCATAACGGAGGTAATCGCCTCCTCATCCGGGTTGTGTTCGTTGTAGAGCACGATTCGAGGCCGCATTTTACCAATTCCATGACTGCGCATCCCAGTCTCGATGCGGAATTGGTTGTTCCTGGCGCATTCTGGACATTCCGGGGCATCCGGGCGGTCAAACAAGGCGCAATCAAAATCACTGAGATGGCGACATTTCTGACACACCATCTTTTCGAGACTACCGTGTAACTGGACGGTGCGTGGCCATGGCGCCTTAACATTCAATGGAATTTGCGTCGCCAGGGGAGGCATTGACGTTTCAATGGCATCGATATTCTGGGTGTATAGCCGGGTAAGACGACTTTCCTGGCTGATCCGAGCCAACATGTGATGGAAATCTGTTGGAGAGGTCTTGGCGGCCTCTTCAGACAGCGACCGCACCATGTCTTGGAAGGAAGCGGTTAGTGTTTCATCTTGATAGACAGCCGCATCAAATAGCAGCTTTCCTGAAGCTTTCAGGTTGTGCTTTTTTTGTAAAGATTTAAATAGACCATCAGTGGACCGGAAGTCGGGAACTATATGGCGGCGGACATCTGATTAGCGCAGAAACTGGCGAAGAGTCAGGGAGGGGTTGCATACTGCCGGCAGACGTGGAGATGCCTGCTCCAGCAATGACGACAATTTTGCGATGACGACGAATGGTTTTAGTTAATAAATCGATCTGCGCCTTTTGTTCTGCATAGTCGGCAGAAAGATCGAGATGTTGTGTTCGGCGTTCTTTGGGGGCGGCGACCCGTCGCTTTTTCCTCGCGGGCGGTAAGTCGTCTCGGTCTTGGCTGCGGGTGCCGCTCGACTCGTCTGCGTCTTGTGACGGAGGCGGCGAGGGATAGAACCCTGGCGGCGGTGTCGGTGAGGCCGGTGGAGAGCTCAGCTCTGATACATCGGAGAAACCATCGTCCATGGCGAGGAGGGTATTTTCAAAAAAAAAAAGTAAGGAAGGAAAAATGTATATGTATCGTTGGTGGTGGGAGGAGGTAAGTGGTGGTTAGGAAAGGAAGGGTTGGGGTGTGATGCTGGAGGAGAAAGAGGAGAAAAGAGGAGAGAAGCTGCAGAGCCTTCACCACAAAGAATTGCTAGATGCTACCCAGAAAGAAAACCATGGAGGACCAAGGCGAGAATTAGGAGCATCAATTGGTTTGTGGGAAAACCCAAACTCAATCCTCTGTGATTTTTTTTTCTCTTTTCCCTTCTTGAGGGTTAAGTACTCCCGTGTCTTGTGTTGTGGTAGGTAAGGGGAGGAAGAAGACGAGAAAGCGTGGACGGATATGGTAGAGGTGGTCGAAAGAGATCAAATGAGAGACCCGTGACTAAGAAGCAGTAGAGTAGCAACGGGGGGGAGGAGAAACGAAAATAATGAGGTCAGGGCGGGAGAAAGGAGAATAATGGCACAGCGCAGTTCTGGTACTCTCTCGCTTGGTGCCGATGTTGTGTTTATTTTGACTGACCCACGGGTTGGCGCACCAGAGACAGAGTTGGACTGTAGCAAGCTACGGGAAAAAGCAACGGGAAAACTTCAGAGCAGGTTGACAGACGTCAGGACTGGCAACGGGAGGTATGTTGAGAGGAATGTTGCGGTCGTGGGTTTACTTGTATAGAAGATCCCAGGAACATCCGAATTGGGATCAGATGATGGCACGTACTGTTATGGAGGACTGAGTCCATGGACCTCCCCTTCTTTACGTGTTTACCGCACTTCTCTTGGCCTCTCCAAAGCTAACAATCTACTAGCAAATTTAGCGCGAGGTCCAACATGCAAGGGCCACTAGACTGGATTAGGATTAGCTTCCAGGATCTTTCGCCGCATGGTAAATCCTGATTGGCCCTTCACCACGTCTAGCATCCTCTGATGAACTGCAGCACCTATAAGGTTCTAGATATAGTACTTAAATAGCACCTATTGTTAATTCAGGCTCTTGTGTATGACTTTCCAAAAACTTTGTAGAGATATTCTGATTTCTGTGCTTAGTTGTTTGTACTGTGCAAGGTAGCATGTGCCCAACCCAAAGACAGGTTGACATGTCTTCAGCTCCTCACCACCCTTAGATACATGCACCTCAAGCGATAATGTTCCGGACTCGAGAACACATACATTCACGGAATTGGGTCCGTATTCACGTACTAAAGTGCCCCTACCTATTTTCACTGATAAAATACCTCGATTGGCCTGGAATCATCGCTGAAACTTTACCATGAATGCCGACTTCCGTTGGGTGTCCCATCTCGCTTTTGTTTGTCACATAGCTTTCCCCGAGGGATGCTTACCCTATAAAAACAGAATATCAACTATTGTGCCACAAAATCCACCGCCTACAGCTGAATTAATGTAATTCACCTTAGGGATATGCCACTTACCCCCTGTATCTCCTGTAGGGCCGTTTGTGGTGCACTGTAAGAACAGACTGGACACTTCTGACTTGCCACGTCTCAGCCCCTCCTGCCACTCTCCAATTGGCAAACCCCAGTAAGCATCACTGGTAACATGCAGTTGTGTGTCAGCATATGACCTTCCTGCCATGATCCGTAGTCGGCGTGGAGGTATGGAGAGGTAGGGCTTCGGGATAGGTGGGGACTGCCATGATTGGTCCATCTGGTTGGCCCGGATACCAGGATCACAAGACCCCCACGTGATAGTGACTAAGCCAGCCGTGACTCCACATTGAAGTGTTAATTGAAGATCGAGCGAGATCACGTATGAAAGACCTCTTGGTTGAGGGAAGTGTACAAGTGCCGAAGGATGTGGATAGCCACTCTGTCTCTTGGATAATCAATCTATCCCTGCTGTTTCCTTGAAGCTCTATTTAGTGTGATCTAGTCTTAGCATCGCTTCGGGCTCCGACATCCATCTTCAAGGCCGAAGCACTACTATGATATCAACCAGACCATCGCTCTACGACCTTTTTCGGGAATAGAGGCATCACACTCTTCTCTTATAAATTTATATCTTGCTCAACATGCCAATGATCATGGATGACGCCATCAATGTTGACGACTTGTTTGGCGAGCCTGCCTCTCTCGAGTTGGGCTTGCCATCGACGAGCACCACTCCGACTACTACCAAAGTTCTTGCCCAACGTTTGGATGAGATGCGATTATCGGGATGCTGCCAGTATGTTATATACTTCTCTACGTCTAGCGAGTTCTTCCCATGTCCGAAAGCTTACTAGGTGTAGGAAGATTGCCTGGTCCAAGCAGGGCTGCATTGCATATATATCTCAAGATACATTGAGAGTCAATCTCCGTCACCTTGAGTGCCGGCCTTCGGATGGAAAGTGGTTGTTAAGTGATGACACCCCATTGCACCCAGTTGCAGAGGCCCATGGCGGGCATCCCCTTGTCCACCTCTGCTGGAATGAAATCGGGTCTGAATTAGCTGTTGTTGACTCGTCTGGACGAGTATCCATTTATAATATTGCAATTTCTCTCAACAGTCTAGCTGGCCAACGCCAAGCGATGATTGATCCTATTGATGACGGAGCTCAGATTGTCGGCATGGTGTGGCTGAATGTCCAACGTTCCGTAAGCGCTTTCCTATCCTGTACTTTCATGTCTGACGCAATGCTCAACTTTCCATGAAGGTACATGCTTTTAATGGAGCAGCAAAGGTGCAAGGGCGCTGGGCCTATTCGCCGTTTCGACGTCGCCCAATCGGCCCTTTTCACCCGGCTGGTAAACCTGCCTTACTGTGTGTCACAAGATCTGGAATCATTAGGCTTTTGTACCAGAACCCCGATAGCAAATGGGCAGAGATTTCAGCTGAACTAAAGAACACGAGCTACTCCGACCGACTCCTCACCCATGCTGCTTTAGTGGCCACGCAGAACGGTGTTCTCATCGCTGCTCACTCCGCATGCCAAAAGATCTATTTCTACCGAGTGCAGATCAACTGGAATCCTCCACAGTGGGATCCGAGCCAGCTAAAGCAGGCAACAAATCAAGTCCCCGTACCGAGCTTTCGGTTCATGCATTCTAAAGTCGAGGCGCCTTGCATCATACCGAGTGCAAGAGAAAATACCGATGATTTGGCGGCATCTACGAATTCACTTTATTGTCTCACTCGCCTGGACATCGTCCTGGCCGCACATGACAATTCTGCAGGGGTCACGAACCCATGGATAATTGCTGTTTTCTCAGCCCCCGTCCACGCTACTCCTGACCACTCACAACAACAAAGTCCCTGCAGTCTCATTGTCCGATGGCAATTAGAGTCTGCTCCACAGGTGCTTCACCCTAAGTTCGACGAAGTCACCTCAAAGAAAAACAACGCTCAGGTAAAAGTATGCAGCCTCAAAATTGAACACTGATGGACATTACTAATTGTTGTGTTAGCCGAAAACAATGCTACGTCGACTGGAAGACATGTATTGCGATAAATACGTCCTTACTACAGAGCAGACGGAGCACGGAAATGTGCTTGCTGTGACTTACGATGATAGCTCGGTCTCCTTCTATGACCCAAAGACAATGGCCGCTTTCAATGGCATCGACGATGCAAATACGGTGACTAGCTTGGCTCAGGCAGGATTCCATTACTCTCCTGACTCTGCAGGTTGTTTGCCCTCGAGCCATCACGATGATGCAAACGTTGACATCTCTACAGCAGGTCTGCATATCAGCTTCTCACCTAGTGGCTGCAACGCTGTCACTCTTGATGGGGAAGGACAGGCACAACTACGGGTGATGGAACACTCGTATGGGGCGGAAAGTGGACTTTACGACGAAAGTATGTCTTATTCTACCTAGTAGTCGAGTACCATCTCTAACGTCCTTTAAGATAAATTCTCTGCTGCTGTTGCATCACTGACGCTGGCTTTTTGCCGCGGATGTGGAAGCGAATTCAATACAGACGATATTTTATTGATTTTGAAACGGCAATTGCCATCTGGTCAGTTTCATTTTTTGCCTTCGTTGAGTCTTGGTCTAACCGTCTCAAAGATGCACAAACCTCTCTCATCAACGAAGTTTACCGGGCGTTGGGGGTCAACTGCAACTATACACAGGAAAATGATAAGTTGATGAGCCATCAGTACCTTCCAAAGTGCCTCAGTATACAAGCCGCGCTAGGGTTTATTGATAAGTATAAATTGCGGAATTTTGCGTCCAATGTGCCTTGGACAATTCTTCAGCTTCGTCACGCTTCTGTTTTATATGCGCTGTTTCTTCAGTATCTGAAAGGGGGTGTCCAGGCAGAACCCCCCGATGCCGGTATGATCCGAACATGCGGAAAGTCCTTTGAGCTCTCGTTGACCGTGGAATTTAATGCAGACGCTATACGCATATTACTTGGAAATACTAAGTGGGCTCTGGACCTGTTGCACTACGTTTTGAACGATATACTAGACCTTGCGGACGACTTGGAAAGCTTGCTTCCCGACCAAGAGGCTCTTGCCCAGAAATGTCAGTTTCTCATACCATGATTTTGAACCGCAAATTAGACAGCTATGCTGACATTGTTCATGATAGTGAAATCCATCAACTCCCTACCCCTGATCATCCTCCTCTCCAGCATGTCCCGAGCATTCCTGCGGTTCATCTGTCGTGGCTTGCGAGGAATACACGCCGGCTACACTACCGCACCCTTGACGGGTGACTCCGGCGTTTACTATGCCGAGCTTTATCAAACCCTTGACACGTCCCCTGTGCGAATTGACGTGTATGAAAAACTGCTTGCTGGGGTAGACTCAGCCGTCCGACATGTATATCATGGCGCGGGTTTTGGCGATGCGGAACGACCTGGGCCTGAAAAGGAGCTCCTAGTCAATGGCCGTATCCCACCTGTCCTTGTGACAGCAGTCTCTACGATCCTTCGACAGACCGTCCCTGCCCTCAAGCCCGAGATTGACCGCATGGCTATTTACATGGGTAACTACAGTTGGCTTGGCCTCGGGTCCGACCGACGTGCGGAGCTGTACCGGAGGAGCCGGGACGTAGATATCATCAAGAAGATCCCCTTCAGGAGCACTGTACTTGCTTCAGGCTCAGACGAGAACCAGAGCAGTAAGCGCAGTCCTAGTCAAGTGCGACGGCGATGTGTCCGTTGCTGTGAGATCATGTGTGGTGCGTACCCACCACGTCCGCTTCTGTCGTCTCGCATGATGTACAAATTGGGCTATGTGCGATATTGTATCTGCGGTGGGGGCTGGACTCTGGAGTCGGACTTCAATCGCTAGATGAAGTGTTCGACCCTGGTAGTACTGGGTCAACCATTTAATTAGGATAGACAATTTCAAAAAAATTTGAAATGACATATGCCTTGAGAGATGAACGACGTTGTCTGGAGGGGAACAAGGGCTATCTAGTATGAGACCTTGAAAAGTACGTGATTGTGTATCAGAATATAACATGCTAGAGCAGAATCCTCAACCAAGGACATGCTAGTTGTTTGGAATATTCATTATCGCAACAGCACCATGGAATTCCTATTAGGCGCAAAAAGACCCAGTCCTGAACCATTCACCCAATGGGCCCACCCTAAAGAAAGTCGAAACATCCCGGTCGGAAAAAAAGTCGTGCATTGTCATTGTCATGTCAAGTAAAGCCTTCATTTAATATCGACCTGCATCTTCTTCTCTAAGATACATAATCAAATTCTTTTTAAAGACGTTTTTGGTGCAACCGACCCACACAAGGTGGTCCAACCCGTCATCTTTATAACGACGTTCCCGGAACTCCATCTAAATCCAGACACGACCCGTCTTCAATTTAGGCCTGTTCACATGACCGATCAGTACTGTTTTTAGACGAAGAATGGCCTCCCCGACTTCGAAGGTAATCTCGTCGGGGAGAGATGGCTGCCTCATACCTTGACGGCGTACTTCCGCTGGGGGAAGTGGATCTCGCGCTTCCTCTGGCGCTCGGTCTTGACGGTAGACTCGTGCTTGGTGAGGCGACGACGGAGATCACGGGTGAGCTTGGGGCGGAGGTCGAGAGGGAGGTACTTCTTGTTCTTATAGAACAGGCGGAGCTGAGCGCGCTGGTTGGCGTTGATGATGGTGTTGACACGAGCAATCGACTTGCGGACGTCGTGGCTGTAACAGATTCACAAATCAGCATCTTCTGTTTATTTCCATTTTTCCCCTGGTGATAATTGTAATGGTGGAAAGTAAGAGAGTTTGCGCTTTTTGCCGTTCTAATCCCTCCTCTTTTCACGGTGCATGCAGATTTTTCTTGTCCCCCTCCCTTCTCCTTCCATGTAGTGCATATATTTTTGGGAATTGGCGGAAAAAGTATTTCAAACAGGGACTTTCGAAAAGGAATTTCAAACGCACATTCTCAGGGTCTTGGAGGAAGCACCGCCAGCGATCTTCTGGACGCGGAGCTGGCTCAGCTCGAGCTTCAACTCATCGAGCTGCTTGGTGAGATCATCCTTGCTCTTGCCCCAGAGCTGACCAGCCTTGACCTTGGAAGACTATCACAAACGAAACCGTTAGCAACCATAAATTCAATCGCAAAAAGTTCATGAGCATCGTTTTTATCAGGTCGCAGCGCAACATACCATGGTGATTGTCGTGTTGCGGTTGTCGACGTGAGGATTGAAGATGGACCGGGTCAATTTGGGATGTTCGTTGTGGGACTAGGGTTATTTTTTTCTTGCGTGTGGTGCGCCGCCGTAAGCGGGCACGTGATTGATCTGTGGCTGGTGCAGAGTGTGATGACGCCGCCTCCGCCTCCGCCTTACCGGACTTGGTCAATGGGAAGTGGTTCTTAGTTGAACATGCGGTGTTTCCGCTGGTCAAGAACTTAGATGCTGTGTCGGGTGTTTCTGGGACGGTGATAATCCTCTTGTTCCAATTCGGACGAACTTCATTTACGACTTACTATTTTCTCTGATTTGTTGCGATACGAGCGTTGGCTTCACTTGTCTCTCCATTATACTTCGATACTACATCTAGTACCTACTCTCCATGGCTACCACAACAGGCACCGGGTGGGCTCAGCTCCGGCAGCAAGCCCGCTCGCTCGAGACTCAGGTACGGGCTGATTTCAAACCGGCGGATCCCCGGATAATGCATTTAAGTTGGTGAACAGAGAACACTATGCTAATACCGATATTCTCTAGACCGAAGGCCTCTTTCACTCCTACTCGCAGTATGCATCGATGACAACACTGCCTCCAAGGCCGTCCGAAGAAGAGCTCCGACTTGAATCACAGCTTAAAGAACTGCTCGACAAGGTGCACACCGACAAGCCTGTCATTTCAACCAAAAGGAAACACTAACCCCCATACCAGCGTCAGTCCCTCGTCTCCCAACTCGCCCGCCTCCTCGA
Organism: Aspergillus leporis; assembly: GCA_009176345.1. NCBI lineage: Eukaryota > Fungi > Ascomycota > Eurotiomycetes > Eurotiales > Aspergillaceae > Aspergillus > Aspergillus leporis. The sequence goes on along the minus strand of ML732357.1, from coordinate 15,051 downwards.
CTCCGAAGCCGCCCTGACCTCCTCCGCCTTGAAACAAAACAACCTCACCCGCCATCGCGAAGTCCTTCAAGACCACCGCCGCGAACTCCAACGCCTCACAGCCGCAATTGCAGAATCCCGCGACCGCTCAAATCTCCTCAGTAATGTCCGTTCCGATATTGATGCCTACCGTGCATCGAATCCAGCCGCCGCCGAAGCCGACTACATGCTCGAGGAGCGGGGCCGGATCGACCAAAGCCACAGTATGATAGACGGGGTCCTGAGCCAAGCGTACGCCATCAATGAGAACTTTGGGTTGCAGCACGAGACGCTGGCGAGTATTAATCGGCGGATAGTTGGTGCCGCTAGTCAGGTTCCGGGGATGAATGCGTTGATGGGGAAGATTGGTTCGAAGCGGAGGCGGGATGCGCTTATTCTTGGAGCGTTTATTGGGTTTTGCGTTTTGATGCTGTTTTTCTTTCGATGAATTCTTGCGGCATGCATGTTGAGTTCCGCTTTTTGTGCGGTGCTGGGTTTCTATGTTAGCAGCGTGGTTATTTTTCTTTGTCAATTATTCTATTGCTGTCTATAGTGTGAGATGGCGTTATGGGGTTCGGCATTTTTTTTACTTCTACTATACAGGAGTGTTAACTGTGGGATTTGGTCTTATGTATGTCTTGCTTGACGTACACGTCTGACCCTTTTTATTTGTGATTTGCTGGATACGCATCCATGGATGAAGGTATTGTGTACCTATGCCGCCAAGACCAGGCCCAAGCATGTCTAGTGAATAATTACATGAGCACAAAGAAGTGGTAGAGAGTAATCCGTTATATGATACATAAGTATATACATGGAGACTGTTCATCTCTTTCAAGGCCTCATGACAACTCTGGGCTTCAGGCTTGCCGATTCATTCTGTCGCTTTCTCTCCCACTCTTCGGCAGGTAGCTCAGACTCGAGACTGACCTTCCTTTCTTGGATCAGCCTGCGGACACCGTTATTGAGCGCCTCGAGCTCGTGTCTCTCAGCAGGCCCGCTTCCTGCCCAACGAATGCGGCAGTTCTCATCCAGAAGATAGACGTATCCAACCTTGCTGTTCATCATGCCGATAGACTCCTTAATACCGTCCGTGACACCCTTGCGAACCAGGAAGTAGCGCTTATGTTGCGCTTCCGGCAACTTCCCCCGCATCCGCCACATGAATCTGCGAACTAGCCACGCCTTGAGGGCGTTCTCTTCCAAGTTGATATCCACCTTCTGAACGAGCTCGCCACCGCTCTTAAGGGCCTCATGGAGCCCTGGATTCTGTTCGGGGCCTGTGAAAGTCGCAACCTGCGTCTCCGCCCAGACACTGGAGAAAAGATTCACGACGGATATTTTGCCCCGCAGCTGGGAGGTAGTGTTTTGCGGCTCTTTAGGTGATGCTAGTGTGGTACCGTACATATTAGGGAAGTAAAGGGCTTTGTCTCTTTTGAATAATCGGGGGCCCGAGTAGAATGTCTTTCCTTCATGGTGGCGCAGGTTTGACCATTCTCTGAAGTACGGTTTTGCGACTTGTCTTGTTCTGTTGTTGGATGCATATTGGATCAGCATATAGCTTCAATGGGGCATGCGAGGTGACTAGAAGTAGGAGTAATCATACAGTTCTTTGCGCCGCTCAAGATGTCTATCATAGTTGACAAAGTCGTCTCGCCTCTGTCGTATGGAACGCGAATCGACTCCGGTATTTTCTCCTTCATGCGGCGGGATCACCGAACCAATCGGACGGTCAAGAGTCGGAGGTACGAAGTCCTCATCGCCGGGTTCGGGTGCTGCGGAAGGAGATGATGCCGGCGATGGGTTTTGCTTGAATTGGACCTTGCTGGTTGCCGGCGGATTGGGCGCTGTCTGCTTAATTGCGTTATCGTTGCTGCTCTTGCTAGCATAGTAGCGCCGCGACGGCTTTAGTCGAGTAGGTAATGTAGCAGTGACATTGCGGAATTGGCAGCTGAGACAGCGACCACCCTGGAGCAGAGTAGTCTCTGCGAAGGGCGACAAAAGTATCGACCGCTTCCACATCTTGACCGAAAGCTATGTCAATTTCAACATGCACAAACCGGTGGTCAGAGACTCAGTTTGGCCTCTGGATCAACATCCTTCTTACTCTTCGGGAAGTTAAATGGTACTTTTGTGGTCCCGTGACTTGGTGGCATTTTCGTGCCTGTTTCCACGCGTGGCTCCTTCAGGCGTGTCACCTGAGTTATATCCATTTCACCATCAGTGCAGTTCCATTGGATTGCTGTTGCCATACGTGAATGTATCGTCACCTGATAGACAGGGACAGGAACTATTAATGGCTCTTTAGGTTGTGAAAGATATGATATTGACCACCATACAGGCCAGGAGATGGCACAAAGCATCTCAGACAAAGAGACCTTTTTCACAGAGCTGGAAAGGCTGGACTGTTTGCCAGAGGAATCGGAAGGCGATGAAGGCGAGGATTTTTCCCAGCTTATAGCGCTGTCAAGATATCAGCCTAAACCTGCTACTTCCAAGTCATCGGGGCAGGAGCCGTGTGCTCCGGAAGCAACTTCCGCGTTGCGATCACCTTCACCACTTGTCGCGGATGTGAGGCAGTGCAGAGACGCATCTATAGTTGTCGTCGAAGGTGTACAGGATCCTATTGCGGACGAATCGCGTACCATGGGTGCTACGAAGAAAACCAAAGCAGACATCGCTGCCGGCAAGAGAAAGCGAACATCTGCTTTCAAATTAGTCCCAGAACAGCAGCAGATATTCAGAGGCCTTGTATTCTGTCAGTTGTCTACGTCATCTCTTTTACGCTTCACGTTGAGCTCGTCGTTTTGCTGACTACTCTTCCAGTCTTCTTCCCAAATAGCGATGTTTCGCCTCTACGGCGCCTGCGCATCCAGCGAGCACAGGAATATGGTGCTCTCTGGGCCCGGATTTGGGGGGACAACGTCACTCATATTATTGTTGACAAGGGCTTGACTTTCCAGGATGTTTTGAGGCATCTTTGTTTGAAGACGTTTCCGGTTAGTCTGGAGCATGGCTTTTCTTTATTACTTCCGGATTAGCTTACTTTTGAGGAAGTCGAATATCGCCCTCCTCGATGAGGGTTATCCTGCAGAATGCATCAAATTCCGAGAAGTCCTCAGTACCTCCCATGCGAGGTTCCGCATCAATGGGATGCCTGTCATTTCAGAGACAAGGGCGGCATCCCCGCCAGATAAACCCTCAGCGGAGTCTTTGCCATTAGAAATAGCTGGCATTCAGCAGCAACGGCCTCAAACACGGTCTCCTTCACCTGAAAGCGAGGATGACCCTGAGGACCTTTCTCATGATACACAAGCGAATGGCGGCTTAGACGAAGCACGTGAGGATCTAGTTCGCGAACCAATTCGTGAGAGAGATGCTCTGGATGACATGATTGATGAAGCAAAGGCTGTAAAAGATTTAGTACGACCTTAACTCTTCCTCGGTATAAAGTCTTCTGCTGACCATAAATATAGCCTTTAGAGCCACTCGACTCTGTCGACGATGAGAACGCCCCTGAGGAGTCCGATAAGGAAACCTCTGAAGATTCGGATTCCCAGTCAACCATGAGAAAAAGAAAAAGAACCCCAAGACGGTTCGAGAAAGGGACGAATTCTTGGCAGCAAACATTTGCTTGTATGCAAAAGCATGATCCGAAGTCAAATACTGATAACCCAAACAAGCGAACCATCGATGTTCTCCAGCAGATGCTGGACTATTATACAAGAACTGACGACCAGTGGCGCATGCTCGCTTACCGCAAAGGGATTTCTGCTCTCCGGAGGCAACCAAAGAAGATTGTCACTAGAGCGCAGGCGATTGCTATCCCAGGGATAGGGCCGCGCTTGGCGGATAAGATTGAGGAAATTGTGGTCACAAACCGGCTCCGCCGCCTGGAGAACGCTAATACTACTCCCGAGGATTTAATACTCCAAGAATTCTTGGGTATTTACGGAGCTGGAATCGTGCAGGCCTCGAGATGGCTTGCTCAAGGCTACAGATCACTGGAAGATCTTAAGACCAAAGCGTCCCTGTCCCCTCAACAGCGAATCGGTATCGATCGCTACTATGATTTCTCTCAGCGAATCCCACGAGAGGAAGTTGAGACACATGGCGAGATCGTCCGAAAGGCCGTACAGAAGGTTGATCAAGGGATGCAGGTCATCATCAGTGGATCTTACCGACGTGGAGCTGCTGACTCCGGAGACATCGACTTGCTTATCACCAAAGCCGATGCGACAATTGAGCAGATTCGAACCCTGATGATCGATGTGGTAGTACCGAAACTCTTCAAGCAGGGATTTCTCCAAATAGGTCTAGCCGTCACGTCGCGAGTGGATGGGTCAAAATGGCATGGTGCATCTCTCGTGCCGGGCAGCCATGTTTGGCGACGAATAGATCTCTTGTTCGTGCCGGGTTCGGAGATCGGCGCTGCATTAATTTACTTTACGGGAAGTGATATTTTCAACCGAAGTATGAGACTGCTCGCTAGCAAGAAGGGCATGCGATTAAACCAGCGCGGACTGTATACGGATGTATTGCGAGGGCCGCAGCGGGTGAAGCTAAATCCCGGACGGCTGCTCGAGGGTCGCGACGAGAGACGCATCTTTGAGATTCTAGGAGTTCCCTGGAGACCTCCCGAGCACCGTATATGCTGACGTGCTCGACTCAGACTCTTGTGGTCCAGTAATGGATACACGTAGGGGGCTTTTGGCTTTGATGAATGGCAGATAACATTTGATGCATAAATAGTGGAATCTGGTAGCTTTACAATTCTAATTTCTAGACCGCCTTCTCTTCATGCGTTGAAAGCTGTACGATCGCTGCAAGATTGTCTCAGAGTATTGAGTAGACATGTGGACCGTATGACGCTGATTGGAGTGGTTTGGATCATGATGCTGATGATGGGTGCTGCTGTAAGGGTTGCAGGAAGCGGTAAAAGAATAGTATGGAATGTGTACCTTTCAGCAAATGAGTAGGTTCGATATGACTGGCCCAGTGTAGGACAGGAACTTGGCGATTTTGAACATGCCAGAAGGAGGCTCATAAAACAGGGACAAAGTCTTGATTTGACTTGAGTGTCACATCGTGAATGGTGGCGAAAAGGATGATCGTTCTACATGGTGAGAAATTCACTGCAAGATCTTGAATCATGAGACCACCCAAAATAATAATTAAAAAAAACAATGAAAAACCAAACCCAAATTAAAAGACATCATTTCCCCCCCTGTCACCGATCTCATCACCGCCTTTCGTGCGGTGAAGCGCATGCAAAGAACACTGAGGGCGGCAACCCTCAGACCGCCTGTGGAAAAGTGCAAAAGTCGTAGTTTTGCCGCTGCTTCCAACAATTATTCCCTCCTCCATCCCACTCTTCCTGTTGTTTCACCGTATCGCACTCCCCATCACAATCATCCATCTGGGATTTTCAATCTTTTTGTGGCTTGATAATTGCTTGTAATCAAGCCTACTGTGATCATCTCATCCGCGACGCCCTCGAGTGGTGGTTGTTTCTCGTCTGTTTCGTGGCCAACCGTCATTTTGCCGTCCTGACCAAACCACCCCTCGTGTCTCCTTTGTGCGCCCGATCCGATCGACTTTTTATTTCTGGTGTTGAATTTTGCTATTATCTGAGGTCGTGTGGAACTTAACTGTTACCATCGGGACCTTTGGGCCTGAGAATAGTCGACGCCTTTGGCACCCGAACCTTCCTGTCGTGTCGAGTCTTTGTGTTTGCTATCTCCCTCCTCCGTCACAATGGGTCGCAAACCGAACCAGCTAATCCTCGAGTTCTTCATTCGCGGCCAAAAACTCGAGGATGCCAGTAATCGTTACCAGCATACATGCAAGGCTTGCGGAGAGAAATTTCCCAAGGGTCGCATCGATAGTCTAACCAACCATCTCGTGAAAAAGTGCCAGGCCATCCCACTACGAGACCGACAACGCGTCCTATTGCGACTCCACGAACTCCCCGATCTCGCCGACGCTGATCAGAACAAAGACCCGAATGTCGCGGGACAGAATAAAGGAAAGAATTCCGATCTACCTTTCACCACTCGTCAGAATTTTGATGGTCTCAATGTGCTGGCGGAGGCCTCGAGGCAGGTGGGCGCGTCCGACCAGGGTAAACGGGGTGGCCCTGGATACACCCAATCGGTTACTGTCGGTGGTAAGACGGTTGTTGTCGATCCTGCGCTCGAAGCAGAGGGCTTTCAAGGTCATCCGCAGGCCGAACACGTTGAAGAAGACGAGAAAACACCTGGTAAGCTACTTTTCTTGTGCTTGCGTCTTGGCCTCATTCTCTTTGTTTAGCCTTTGCCTCCCTGGTTTCACTGGTGTCGCACTAACCACAATCATCATGCAGGAACTCCTCAAGGCTCTAGCGCAACACTTCCGTCCCTCCCTAATACTTCTCAAGATCAGCCACCATCCACGTCTCCTTCGTTGGCGGAAGCTTCGCTGACGCCTGACCCAACTTCCAATGCTCGCCAGTCGCAACTTTCCATGATTGCCGCCTCTGCCAGCGAGATGGTGCCACATGGAATGCCGTTAGACCATGACCTTCCTGATGGTTTGCCCAAGGTGGGCTCTTGGAATCAACAGCTCTCCACCCAGGAGCAGCTACTGTTTGATAGTCTCCATGAACATGACCCCACGCTCACTGCCGCAACGCAGCGGGCCGCGGCTTTCCCACGTCCCATCGCAATGAATCCCAACTCGCAGGCGAAGGGATTTGTAAATGAATTTGGCAATTCCACGAAACCAACGAAGCCGAAGGTACGCGGTCGTTTTTCTGCAGCCAGACGCAGAGAGGTTCAGGAAGTGAGGAAGCGCGGCGCGTGCATCCGCTGTCGCATGCTTAAGAAACCCGTAAGATCACATTTCCTTTGTTGTTTCTTTTTCGCGAAACTAACAACCATCCAGTGTTCTGGTGATAGTCCGTGCACCACCTGTGCTAGTGTGGAGAGCGCACGATTGTGGAAACACCCATGTATTCGGACACGCATTGCAGAAGAATTTGAACTGTACAATGCAAGTAAGTTTTTTCTTTTTTTTGGGGGCACTTTCTGCTTTTAGTTTATGTTGGGTGACTGACCGCCTAGACTTACACGCTACCCTGGCTTATCACGATGTAAGCGGTGTCCGAAACCAAGTGAAATTTGAGCATTATGCCGGTCGTATTGAGGTTACGCACTTTGAAGAGAGTATGGTGTATGTTACCTTCAGCGCTCTCCAAGGCCACAAGCCGTCTACATCAACGCTCGACCCGCAACTTCAGGGCCTAGGAGATGATACGCAATTCCAGGGTCCCCTTCACGAACTTTACCTACTTGACAGCGACGCAGACGACCTGCCTGGAAAGCTTGAAATGTACATAAAGAAGACCGCGCAATTCTTCTATGAGCGAGAAGCTTCTGAGGTCATGAGGCCAACTCTGTTGCTAGCGTCTGAGCTAAGCCAACAGAAGAAGGTACATCTTCGCCCACGCCGATACTCCAAAAAATTCACGAGCTGACCGATGATAGGATGTTCTACTGGAGCGAGTGCTAGAGCTCTGGGTTGCTACTCACATTCTTGTCGACTCAGACTTGCGTTGGAGAACATTCTGCAACCCAACCCTTCCGCCTACGTCGATGCACGCTCTTGCGCAACCATCGGATGATGGGCGCATGCCTATCGACGAGGTCACCAATGCTGAATCTTACGCACTTCTCTGCAGCCAACTCCGTGCAGCAACTGAGAAGCGCGCGTCGCAGCTAAGCAAGTCGGTGATGAATGACCTCGAACGGCGACTGCTTCAGCGTCAGCAAAGTGGCTGGTTCGAGACTTTCTTGGTTGCTCTTATCCTCTTGAACTGCGTAGAGAGGACTTGCTGGGTGTTCCGCTCATGGGAAGACGAGGCATTTGCCCAGCGTGTAAGTGCCTTTCTTTATTTTTAATTTTTTTCTTAACCTCGACTTTTCTGACGCACGTCCAGTGGCCTTTGGACAAACGTCCACCATACTACGCAAGCCAAGGCGACCGCTTCTCCGACATTTTACACATGTTGTTGAAGATGCGCAGCTTGCCGCCCAAGGCAACGCCACGGCCTGAAAATGGTATCTTGAAAGCTGTTGACGGTAGCGACGCAAACGCAGCTCGCTGGTTCGACATGATCAAAGTTTCCCGTAAGCATAGCCCGCCCCTCAACTACCACGCTGCAAATCATAATCTAACAAACAACAAACAGCCCTCTTCCTCGAACAACGCCAAGCCGCCGTCTTCGATCCAAACGATTCCCGCTCCTTCGATCTTCGCTACGGAGCAAAACTGCTACCACCTACGAACGTATACACATGATTTGCGCTGGTCCACAAACTGTGACTGATGAAACCAAATGAACTGAACCCAATGATCATGAAAAAAGGTTAACTTAAGGCGGTCGGTTTCTGCGATAGCGACTTGTACTTCACTGGGTTGGAAGGAGGAGTTGTCTGCAATGAAATAAATTGCCGAAGAGGCCTCCATGGGCTTTTCCTTTTTCTTTTCCATCCCCCTTTTTCCTTTCTCTTTTCTTCTATGAGAGCCGAGCATCGATGTGTAATCTACTAGCCACTGCAGGATTTGTTTTTCCCGTTATCGATGCATGAGGTCACCATGATTCTTGTTCTAGGATTATATGAAAACTACTAATTCATCCGGCCTATTACTGAAGGGCGGTATTCAGGTGAAAAATTGGGCTTCGTATAGATAGGGATCAGCGTATTGTTCGTATATAAACAAAAGTATCCCCCCCAAAAAAAATAAAATAAAATAAAATAAAGAAACAAAGCAGATAAGGTAAAGACATAACCTAAGTACAAAGAAGCACAACACAAAAGACAAAATACATAATCTAAACAAAGTCCAGATCAATATATCAACCAAACCCAACAATCCAGCGTCCCGCTGGTAATCAGAGATACCAACAACCCTGCCACATACCTACTCATTCAAACTCCCACCTACCGACCGAGATGCTAACTCCGCTGACCACTGAATGTCGTCCTTTTCACCCTCTCGCACAGGACACTCCGCAGCCCAGGACGGAGGCGTCAGAGGCGTATTCAGTACGACATCGAAATAATCAGGACTCGACGAGAGCGAAGTCGTCGGGGTCATGACTGGACTCCTCCGGGGTTCGTTATCGGGGACCAAGGTACTTTCACTGCTTTCACTAGTTTTGGATTTAAAGCTTGCCGGGGTTCGAAATCCTGGGTTTGTTTCGGGCTGGGCTTGTGGTGTACATGAGGCGGAATCCGGCATGGGGACATCAAATGTGACGGGGTCGTTGTGTAAGTTGAGCAAAGTAAGAAAACTATTGTACCGTTCTGAAGCCGGTAGATTGCCAAGTGCCGGGAGATACATTGGGATATGTTGGATATTTGCCGTCGTGGTGGCCTGCAGGTCCTGGAGCGGTGGTTGAATGGATGGGACTAGGCTATTATTAGGATCTTTGTTTAGGCCTGTGGATTTGCTTGGGCTGCTTAGGATTGTTAGGGCGTGCGCAGCTGCCATCGCTTGGGCATCGAAGGATCCTTTATTTGTATGGGTGATGACGGGCCCTTGGTGTCTGTACTTGACTATTTTGCTTCTGGTGATGCTGGCATCGACGAAGTGGACCTCCGCCCACTTTATGGAGTAGTCGATGGGAAGATGGCGGAAGTCGAGGCCGCCGTTGTTTGGGAGGGAGATATTAAGGCTGAGGTTGCTGGGGTAGTAGCCTTTCATTCCCATGAAGGTGTCATAGGTATCGGAAGATGTGCTTTCGTAGCTTCCGAGGTATGTACTTTGTGGTTCTATTGTTAGTATGGCTTTGTGTATTATAGCAAGCATATAGCGGAGAATGGGGGTTGTTGCTTACTATGGTTTGAAGTACTTCTCGACTGTATCTTCGATGACCTTGTGGAGGCGTTTATCTTCAAGGAGGGAAGGGGGAAAATTGATTTGGAGAGAAGTATATCCTATAAGGACACGTTTTTCCTCCATCACCAGGAAATAGTGGATGGTAAAATTGTAATCTTCAGGTAAATCCTGTGTGGTTGGTCAATTGGTGTTATTTGCAATGAGGGAGGTGAACTCACAGTCATGTTCAATGAACAAGGATTCTGTCCGAGTAAAAGCTCCATACTGAGAGATACCAGATAGACGTCAATGTAGGGTTTAGACGAGACGCAAGACATGGATGGTGAGCTGTAATTTATACTCCAAGGAAATAGTAGCAGCAGTGAATAACAGCCTGTATGTATTTCCATCAGGCCATGTCATTATGCCTCAATGATTCATCGAAATAGGTATATAGCCTGTAGAAAAAAGGGAAAATACCGCCAGTGAATAAGAATGGTAATAGTGAATTTTAGATGCCATTATAAATACCACTATCGATAGCGACTGATCCATTGTCCAATAGCCAAAGGGTGAAATAGAAGAATGACAGCGGTGAGTCAAATTTAAGCCCATAATTCACCAAATAGACTGTACATAAATAGGGAACAACCCGCAAAAACAAAGTCAACGCATCATCAGTCATAATACAACATAAAGCGTATGATAGAACAATGACAGCACGCTTCTCAAAAGACCACAGGCGAGGGTGAGTCCTGGGGCTGCGTATTCCCCTGGACATGCTCTAAAACAACTGCATAGTATTTGCCCTCTTCTGAAGTATCATGGTAAGGTCCTGCAGACATGATAGCCCTGTTCCCAATCAGTACTACTGCGATTTTGTGCCTCTTGGCATCTAGTCTGTGAAGGCCAATATGAGAAGACAAAGACATACCATCCCTTATACTTTGGTTGATTAAAGATCTCCGTGAAAGCCCTGAGAATGCGCAACGGCAGCTCCAGGATTGAAGGAAGTTCCGGTCCAGGTCCGCTGATGGGAAGGCCAAGCTTGTTGACGGGGAGATAAATGACCTCAGCGGTGTTTTGCGGATTGCGCGCCTCCTGGAAGATGAGAAGACGGCGCGATGGTTGTGGGGCCATTTTTTCTCTTTGTTGCTACTTTTCTGAGATTGAAGTCCGGTGGGTGATTGTCGAGATGACTGCGCTATCAAGGTCGATGGTGATGTTCCTGACTTATCCGATGTGCATAAGGCGTTTGCATAGGCTATGTATGATCCAATAGCAATACAAGATCGCACGGTGCAGAAGATCTCTTATTGTTGATCAAGCCGTCTCGGCAATTATCCATCTGGCTGCAGCCACAATCCCGCTTATCGCGTTTGTTGATCTGTGCGCAATTGAGTGGGTGGAGATTTCCTATGGCGGGACAACAATTGACTGCAACCCGAAACAATGTCAGATCTGAGACAAGTAGATAGTGGACTGATGTCTCTTCTGGGTTATTCTAGGTTGCGACAGTATATCGCGCATCCGATATAAAATACTAAATGGCGTTCCGCCGCGTCGGGTTCAACGCACGTGCCCAGGTGGGGGGTCCCTTTAAATCCACCTTCAGTACTAGGGCTTCAAAATGGTAGGCTGCAAGGAATGATCACAGATACCCTATCTAAGTTCACATGTTTAGCAGTATCTTGTTACACTGCAAAGCAACTTATTTAACGACATCCAAGTTTAATATCATAGTCGGAAAACATCTGGTTATACTCTTTTACTATAGAAGCATGGCTTTTCAGCACCCAAAATCAACCCGAACCCGATATATATTTACATTCGAACGTAGCATCGAAAAGATAAAACAAATTGCAAAAATATCAACACCTGGGTATCAAATGGTCAGAACAATAAAAAAGTCAAAAAAATCATATAGCTCAACTGTCTTGTGTGTGAAGCGCTACAGAGCACCACCAACTCTGGGCCTTGTAGGCCAGCTATTTTCAATGCGCTCCACAGGATATCCAAGACGTGCAAACAAAGCGTTTCATTTAGGAGATTACGTATCAAGTTCTCCGTCAAGCACGCGCCGAGCAGCGTCCAATCGCCGCCTCAGCAGACGTACGCGCTTTGCGTCTGATTCGGGAGAGGTTGTGATTGCTTGAAGATCCATGCATACGTCCCCCAAACTCTTGAACAACTGCTCCAAGAGACGCGTGTCATCATCGTTTATTCCCATATTGCCGGACTTGGAATGGGGACTAGATGCCGCCCGCACAGTGGAGACGAGAGAAGAAACAAGAGATGTTGGAGTTACAGAACCTGTCATAGACTGTCGGGGTGTCGAAAGGTATTCGTCATCGCTGTCTCTCTTACTCGGTTGTCTTCGGACGGCACGAGGGGTCCCCATATCAGGCTCAGACCCATTTAACTGCTGCTTCTCAACAGCAGGCTCAGAATAATGCTGTCTAGTACGTAATTCTGGTACGCCGTTAGTCTCCTGTGTATCTGATGGTAGCAGCAGTAGAGTGACTCACCATCATTAAATCTCCTGTCCCAGTAGAGGACACTCTCAAGATCATCATGGTCACCTTCAATCGCAGTCTCAAACGATGCAACAGTGGACAGTGACTCCCCGCTGTTCGTGCGAGAGTGACGGGCGTAAGAATAAGCTGGTCGTGTGGTTTCGACAGACGAAGTTGAGACATTGCTCGTCCGTCTCAACCTGCTTGAGTAATTGCCTAGGGCGCTATGAAGAATAAAATGCTCATAGTCAAAGGCATCTTCACGTTCTTCATGAGGTCGAGCGTCGGAATTCGGAACAGCTGGAAATGAATCCAGGCCGTTAAAATCACCCTCCAGAGGTTCGCGCAATATCTCATTGAGGGCTTCACGATCGATCTCGGACGAATCATCAGAGTGATATTCGCCTTCTTCTGCATCCTCGTAAAGACTTTCAATAACCGACCGTCCATCTTCATCAGGTCGTTCGAGGACCGGGGGGCTTCTCGATGGCGCGTGCTTAGCATTAGATGTCTCGTTTTCATAGTAGTTGGTGACGGGCTCATTACTGTCCCCAGCGTGTTCATATTCCCCACTGCGTCGAATTTCTTCAGGGTAGTCAGGACTCTGTGCCGTATTGGGATGCAGATGACTATCTTTCAATTCCAATGTATTGGTAAAGTACTGATCTGCCGCCGTGAAAGGGCTGGGGGTACGCAGGCTCTGCAAGCTACGCCGACGGAGATTGTCCTCCTGCGCCTTCACTTTGAGACTGGAGATTTTGATGTGGAGGCCCTTCATCTGATCTTGGAGATCTCTTACTTGCAGCTGCGACTGTGACCGAGACGGAGGATCAGACAAAGGGTAGACCGAATCAAATTCTTCTATGGTCAAAAACTTGTCCTCTTTAGCTTCCAAGATACCCAACCCCTTGGGTGAATTAGATGTGCCTTCCAAATTCGACGGAGAAGCGCGAGCCGAGCGCGGCTTTGACACAGACGCACGGTGCGTGAGATATGCTCTAGTTGGATCATAGCGAAACGTTCGCTCGTCATTATGAAAGTTCGAGGCACTGCTCGAACCCAAAGCGCTGAACGACCGGGACAAGTCCGGTTCAACAGTTGGGAGACTCGATTGATCCGTTGATGGCAAACGGGTTTCGCTATACACTCGGGAATGACGATTATTGACGGTGTCCTGAGACGAGTTATACGTCGCACGGGGCCGAGACGAGGCTCTGCGATCTGCACGAGAAATTGATTGATACAGGCCGCCGACTGGCTGGCCAAGTCCCAACGGTTGGCTACCAACGGACGGTGTCGGCGACACCGAAAGCGATGGAGATGTCCGCATCGATGACCGAGCCCGGGTCAAATTACCTTCCATCAACTGCAATAGCATAATTAGCCTAGGATCCATAGAGTAAAAGTCCCCTCCACTTTTCTGTTTAACATACCGTGAGCCTTTTTTTTGCATTCTCCAGAATTCTCTCCGCTTCACCGCTCAAAATCACCGACGATATTTCGTCACCAGGACCCCCTTCCTCCGTAGTCGACACCACTCTGCCATTGCCACTATCCTTCATGATACGAACAGCTTCAATCAACTGGTCCTCGTCTACAATGCAATCCTCTTGGGAGGCATTGTGTCCAGCCTGGCGGGTTTTAGACCCTTCCAAAGACGACGACTCACTAGCGCCGCTAATTGTAGAGCTAGATGAGCTACTCCGCTCCCCGGCGTCTTTGACCTCTGTATCCTCCGCTACGCGTTGGGAGGCCGGTGAGCCTGCCGGTCGACGATTAAGCGCGACTTCTAATTTGGGCCCAAGTCCGACTACAGACGAGTTTGACGAAGTATCTTCCTCCCCGATATCAGACAAGCGACGGCTGGCCTCAAGGGCGTCATGTTGCCAAGTGTGACGCGGGAAAGGCTTCTTTTGGGGCCGGTGAAAAGCGACGGGGGCGCCGTTTCCGTTGTAGTAGTCAGGCGGGAAAGGGCGGTTGTTGTAGAAGGATTGGAGATGTGACAACGTAGGCAGGTTAAATGGGGGAGAGGGAGTAGACGATTCGCGCTCGCCTTCGTATGGTAGAATCATATCTGGGTTCGATAAAGTCGGTGATGGTGGAATCGCCGGTGGAGGTTGCCTGTGATGCCGGCCATCCTCCATGGAGGAGGTGCTGTGTAACATTCCTTTGGCTTCGATTATGGGGGGCCAAGGTCAACGGCGTTTAAGGCACGCAATGGGTGGGTGATTATCCAGTTTGCGGTCAGAGGTATTTACCACCTAAACCAAAGTCATCTGTGAATTGGCGGTTGAGCGTGCCTGCGACTTCTTAAGAAGGGATAGAAACGCGTATCAACGGAGCCGAATGATAATTAATTAATGAAGTCGAATGGAAGTAAGATTAAGATATAGTCGCAAATACAATGCAAACCTAATAGAGCAGGAAGACTCTGGCGGAATTGAAAGGGAAAAAGCAAAGAAAAGCCCGACAGAAGGGTTAGGATTAAGAATTAAAGATTAGATAGAAACTATGAATTATGGAAGTAATACAGTCATAAGGAATGGGTGAGGGAGGCACCGAGAAGGAAAGAGAGAGCGAGAGTGACACGCAGCCATAGGCGAGCGAGAAATGGGGGGAGAGAAAAAGAATAATTATTATTATTCTCTTTGGC